>JAGDFM010000176.1:0-53605 GCA_019155715.1 Phytophthora pseudosyringae | reverse complement strand
CCCCCCCCCCCCCCCCCCCCCCCCCCCCAAGCTGACTTCTCTTTTGTGCCTGACGCTGTTGCTACCATGCAGAGCGGACGACAAGACGCTGCAGGACTACAACGTGGCCGCGGGCGGCACCATTCACATGGTACTGCAGCTGCGTGGCGGGTGCTAGAAGCGAGAAGCCGAGCGTTTTGAACGGGGTGACGCCCGTGGAAGACCAAGACAGTTAGAGCAACACGTCGCGGCCTTCTGCAGAGCTCACAGACTGCAGCTATGAGCAGCCTCTCTTGCTGCTGCTAATCATGCCTCAAACAGCCATTATGCACGTGGCTTTCTCGTCTCTTTAATGCTCTTGTTTGTTGTCTTCCCCCTTCCGTTCACTCTACTGCGCGGTCGCGGGCTTCGCTGCGTTGACAGCCGCGGCGTTGCGAGCATCGAGCTGCTGCTTGATCAGCGGCTCCAACTGCTTCTTCTCGGCCAGCGTCTTGAGCAGCTGCATGATGAACGGGATGTAGTTGTGCTTGCGGCGCCTGTTCTCCAGCGCCCAGTTCTCGTGCTTCTGCTGCTCGGCAGCGAGATCCGCCTGGATCTGCGCCGCCTCGTTCTCACTGCCGCCGGCCTCGATGATGGCGTGAAGCTGCTCTTCGAACGTCTGTATCCGGTTCTTCACCAGCGCCAGCAGATTGAAGCGGATCTCCGTGGCCGAGTACTTCTCGATCCTCTTCTGGATCACGGGGCACGCCACCTGCAGCCAAGCGTCACGAGTCCCGACCTCCGGCACGTCTCCGAGACAGATGGGTCCTTCCCTCAGCCCGTCCAGCTCGTAGACCTTGCCGTTCACCGGCACGTAGGCCACAAAGTGGTACACGTCGTCGTCCTCCGTCGCTTTTCTCTCCTCCACGACGAACGGCTCGGCCCGGGCGAAGGAATTGTGGGCCATCCGGATCTTGTCGCTGTTGGAGATGGCCAGGCCCTTGAGGTCCGAGGGGAAGTCGCCGGTGAAGGCCTTGAACTCGGCCAGCGTCTCGCCCAGTTCGATGTCCTGGCTGTTCAGCAGGATGGACAGGATGGCCTGCGTGGCGCAGGCGTTGCTGATCACCTGCTTGGCGAAGAAGAGGCCGTCCTCTTCGCTGGCGAAGACTGGGGGCTCGGCGTCCTCCCCGTGGTTGGCCTCGTACTTGAAGAGGAACACGAGTCCGTAGACGGGGGACAGGTCGGCGAACTGCTGCTCGTCCAGCGCGTAGAGCTCCTCCACCTGCACGCCCTTGACGCCGATGTCCTCGATGAGGGCGGTGAACACGCCTGCGACACGGACACGAGGGTTAAGACGCGGGGGATTAGAGCGAGGCGGGGGCTTGGAGGAGAAGCGACGTTACCCGGGTCGGACTCGATGGTGCACCACGACATTCTTCTTTGAGAAGAAGATCGGCGATAAGGACGTCACTCATCGCTTCAGTGACATGCTGCGCTTCAAGTTGCTGTTTTTTTAAGGGAATTACTTGGAAATGCCCAGGCCAACACCTGGTGGAATGTGACCTTGCCCTGGCGCGGAATCTACTATCCAGCATTCCAAGGACCCACCAGAAGTTCCGTGGCCATCCTCGGTGTTGTCGCCGCTGCTGGCCAAGCTGCCATCAAGACTCTGGAATCCAGAGTCTGGATGATACGCTCCAGTAGGTAGGTTTAAATGCTGCGACCACCACAAAGGAAGCCGACAAAACTGCTAAGGACGGTAACAAAGAGCAACTCGGATGGGGACTCGATGGGTGGGGCGGTTTCGGTCCCTACCGCTTCGGCTTCATGTTTGGCGGCGTTCCCAGGCCTGGAACCTGTTCGGTGCCGGTATGTACGGCGGTGGATGCGGTCTTGGCATCGGTCTATACTACTGCAAACACTTTCAGCTTATTTCCGCGTGTAGTTGGAGTCTTCGCACGGTCGTGCTAGCTTGCTACCATTTTGCTCACTTGGTAATGAAGATATTAAGCATTTCGTTTTCGATGTTCTGGTGTTAGCTACGACGAAAACAAAAAAAAACTTACCGGCTGATTGGATTTACTCATATTACTACAGTTATGACACGCCCTTGGCTAGCAGAGGGGCTATCGGGTCCGCGAGGCCGTGCTGGAGAGGGACTTGCGGGGCTTGAGGTAAATGTGAGAATTAATTGTTTCTTAGGAGAGCGGTGGTGTCCTATCCTGCACTCGTGCTTCAGCGATGTTCTCCTTCACCCAGTGCAAGGCCAGACGCTGGTCTCGGAATCCAAGGTTTGTCACCCCGGCCTCCATAACCGCAGTGCCCCATAAGAAGCCGAACGCCTGGAAACGGTAGTTCAAGCTCACGCCGATGAATGGCATGCCAGCTTCCGCTGCTTCGTTCACAATGTACGACAAGTTATAGTGAGGGACACGCGAGCCGCCTTCGTAGAAGCCTCCGCCGTGCATCCAGACGCCGACCGGCAGATCGGCTCCTGCGGACGCGCCACTCGGGCGCACCACGTTGATGGTCAAGCAGTCCTCCGAGATCACGTTGCCCAGCACCCACTGGTCGCTGCCATAGCCGTAGCACTCTGGAGAGTACTCCGTCGCGTTCTTCGCCTCGGACCACGTCGTGTTTAGTGATTGCGGGTTGCGGAAACGAAGGTCTCCGACGGGAGGCTGCGCGTAGGGCATTCCGAGGAAGACGTGCGTTGCTGCTTACTGGGTCGTAGCTCACTTAAGTTTTGGCGCAACCATCATGACTCGTAAGTAGCACGTAGTGGGTCGGGTTTGCGTGCCTTCATCGTTGACGATATTTTATCGCATGTGCCAGCATTAATAATGCGTGGTCATGTGGCTGGGTTCGGATAATCGGCTAGTCAGGAAAACCATTGCTTAAGAAGGAGAAAACCTGTTCGCCTTTGTTTGTACTAGCAATTTATAAGAAGAGCATGTTGCTCATAGTCGCAAATCGTTTCCATTGCGAATTTGAATGACTACTCGGGAAACCTTCAGAGGATGTAACCTGTTCGCCTTGGTTTGTACTAGCAATTTGTAAGAGCATGTTGCTCACAGCATTATTACTACAGCTGAGAGCAAGGAATGCTCGTGGTCTTAACGAGGTTTCTCCCCGATATAATTCTCTTTAACGAACGCACAACGCTGTTGTAATTCTCAAATCTCTCTCTCTCACTTCGCTGGTTAGACTTGCGTTTCTTGAGCCGTTTTCTCCTCCACCATATCCAACTTCTCATTCGTTTCTCGGCTCTTCATTTCACCATTTGACTTGAGGAAGACCAACATCATACAACACAGAGCCAACCCCAGCAGAACGGAATCGAACCACACGCGCTTGGGCCACTCCGTCCGGAAAAACTCAAACATACCCGGATTCTCCAAAAACGGTGAAGAACCCTTTGGAGGAACAAGGCCCAGTGCGCTGTATCCGCACCAGTTGTCACCCACGTCGCTAGCGTTGCAAGAATTCAGAAACGTTTCGCCACGAGTCAACAGGCGTCCATCGTGCCTCACGATCTGCACGCGACAGTAGTTCCACACGTTCTCTGCAGCATTCAGCGTCGATGTCTCGTTCTCTGCATGGCCGAACATTTCCTTTAACTTGGCGAAATTGCCTTCCTCGGTGCACATCTGGAGGCCTCATAACTTGCAGTAGAATGCGTTGAACTTGGCACTGAATTCTGCTTCATGACTCATGACTCGTTTCTCGTACCCGAAGGCATCGGCGTTCGCGACAATTACAACGAAGAGAAAGCAGCCTCCAACGTAGATCGTCACTCGCCGCAACGCCCTCATTTCCCACACCTGTTGGTTGAATGGAGATTTGTCACGCAGCAATATAATTGTTGCGATCATCGTTGGCACAACGACCGCAGCGAAAAGAATAGCCACCATTGTATACAAACCATTCATTGCGACGCCCCAGAAAGGGGAGAAGGCGGCATCAGTCATCGCGTAGGGACGAGAGAAGCAGCGGAACGAAATACCCCACACAGCTTCGGATAGTGCAGCGCTGACAGCAAGAGCCACACGGACTTGGTCACAGCGATCCAGCTGCGGCATTCTCGGCGATTAGCGTGGATGTTGGTGCTGGTTAACAAATTGGAAAATGACAATCCGGTGCTGGTTCGCGAGTTTACGTTAGAGTGAGAGTGAGAGCTCAAGACATGTCTACGATACATGAGAACTCGTTGACTGAAAGACTGACGGAAACAAGCAAAAAGAGATAAACCGTGGGTTGAGATTGAATCATTTATCAAAGTACCTCTCAGCCTTCCACCGACCATTGTTGTACACGAATTTGTAGTCGCTTGTGTCTGGAAGGAGCTTGGCCAACTTGTTAAGGATTTTGTTTTCAACGTTGAGTCTGCATCCATGATTGATGACAAAGCGTGGCAGAAGTTTCGAGAAACGCAACATGAAAGTGTGCACCACTCTGGTTCTAGTAGTCTTCTCACAGCCTCGTAGCGCACACCGCACCATGAAGTTCTCAGCGTTCGTCGTCACCACTCTCGTCGACATCGCGGGTATAGAGTTCTAAAGGAATCTCGCTCCATCTTAGCCCCGAAGACTCCAAATAGCATCGCCACCTCCAAAAAGAAAAAGAGTTTGGAGAACCAGCATCAACACTTGATCAAAGTCCCAGAAGGGTGTAAGTAAGTAGCAATAATGGCATCTACGTTCGCCATGAGCCCGATCCAGCAGCATACACAGGCAAACTTCTCGAGGACGGCGCCAATTGATCCGGCTGCTGTCCGAAGACGACGAAAAGAGACCGTCAATGAACGCGTGGAGCACATTCTGCGAGGCGCGTTGCGTGACGCCGAGGAAGAAGCGCTGCAGCAGGTGGAAGGAGACCCAGAAACCCGTGGACATGCGTTGCAGCGGTCCCATCAACTCGCTTCGTTGTACACAACGTCGACGGACAGTAAATTCCTCCGCTCTCGAGCGAAACGAGATGCAGCGCTTGAACGTAGTAAAGAGGTGAAGCCTCGACGAGGCTCCGAGGGGATCGTACCGCTTGCAGCAGGGTCAAATTACGCAGGAAGTGTGATCGGTGAAGGTGACGAGAGCGCTGAGAACGACGATGATACCTTCTCTGTGGGGGGAATGGTCCTAGCTTCGCCTATCAAGTCAAGTGTCAACTGGGGCGGAGTCACTCGTGTGCCACCTCAATCCCCGGTTTCGATGGTGACATCACCCGTGAAGCTCTCGAAACCATGGTACGGATGCACCACCGCCACTTTGAAGGAGCCGCTAGCACCAGGCCTCACTTTGGATGCCAAGCTGCGTCGCTATGGCGCTCGTGGCACGGCGAAACTTCTGCGGTCTCACGAAGCTCTCGAGCCGCTTGTCAATGAATTTGTACCGGGAGTTCGCGGTTCGCCATCGCTTTGGCCGCCCGAAACGTGTCACCCGACGGGGTCTCGCCTCGCAGTCACGATGACTCGCTGTCCGTCGTCTCCTATTGCAGTTTCCGTCCAAGTTGGCGGCCAAGACAACGCGAATCGAGTCGATCCCTGTCCGTCGTTCACAGATACACACGGAACTTTGCAGCAGAAGGCCAAGCAGAAGCTTCAGCGAGCCTACAGACACGAAGCGCAGGTTGCGAAGGAGCAGCAAGCGCACAACCAGCGAGAAATGACCGAGTGGCAAAGGCGCACACTGCACTTCGAGCCTTCGTCTGAGCTCGCAGAGCACCGCGAGCAAACGAAAAGCGACCCGCAGCTCCGTTACCGACGCACGCAAGCTTCGGCCATTGTCCAGACGCCCGGGTATTCTCCCGAGAAGCAGCGCGGCAACGAGGCGAGCGAGTTGAAGAAAAGGCGCTTCACGCTCCGCTGGCGAGCGTTTGCCAGGCTTCTCGACGCCATGCGGCGGACACCGTGTCGACGGCCGGTGCTGCAAGATATGGAGAAATTGTTTGCGTTATCTAGAGAGCTGGGCGCGCTCAACGCTCTCGGGTCGTGTACGCTTTCTCGCTCTCAGTTCACGCTGCTGGTCGCCAGAGAGTTCCCGTTGTGCGAGCTGAAGCACGTGAACCGCTTGTTTTCTTCGTACGACTGGGAAATCCGCGACTCGGTCGATGCGCGCATCGTTCTTGGGACGATACGCGCCCTGCGCGTTCAACAAGGCGAGTCTGTGGAACTCATCTGCGCTTCTCTACGGGATTTTGACGGCACGACGGATTCGAACGGCAAGAACACGGAGGCGCTGGTCTCGGACGGTGTTAATCTGACTAAAGCACTTTCGCTGTGCTGTGCTAGCGACGAGGAAGAGCAGGAAATGCAGTCGAGAGCTGGTGCGCTTTGGACCAAGAGCCTCTCGTGGCAACGTCAAATTCTGTCGCGACGTCTGCACGGAGGTGCACGACACGATGTGTGGAAAGGCACCTGGAGCATCGGTAGCAGCAGCGCCATGTCACGCGCAACGGACTTCGAGGACGACGCTGTCAGCCGGAAAAGTGACGAAACAGGCCGTGAAGGAAGCGAAAAGGGTGACAGCGAGGACGAAGAGGACAGCAAGGAGGGAATTCACGACCTCATGCGGCTCGTCGACGAGTCTCGCGTGCCCGTGAGACGCATTCGGGCGGCGCTCAAACGAGAACGGGAGACTTTAGAGCTTTTCACGCAACAACTTTTGCAGCGTCGACACGAATGTTTAGTTGGTGCCAGCACGCCCTCTCCTAGGAGCTGACAGCCTTAGGCCGTCTTGTACGTAGGTACCACTGCGAAACTTGTGAGGATCTTTTCGAGAAAAAAAAACTATCATAGTTACGCGGTAGCTTGATAGGAGGGCACGATAATTATTTTTCACGCTCGCGCAAATGCATTCCACGTCAGCCAGTGGGGGTCAACAACGTACTTCGAAGTATCTCACAAACGTAAACGTTGTTCGTGCTTTCTTGATAATTTTTCATGCTCAAAGAATTTAATACTTCCGAGTCCTCAGCAAGTTGGTTACCCGTGTAGTTTTACGTAACTGCTCTTAAGTACAACTGGAATCTTAAGTACGCCTTACACGATATCCCCAAAGTACGCACTCTTTCTTAAGTACGTGCCCTGCCGCCAGCAGCTCCGCTCCCGGTAAGACTCCGCCGCCGACCATGTCCAAGACCGTGGGGGTGCCCATCTCGCTGCTGCACGAGGGCGAGGGCCGCACCGTGACCATCGAGCTCAAGAACGGCGAGGTGTACCGCGGCCACCTGGCGGAGAGCGAGGACAGCATGAACTGCCAGCTCAGCGACGTGGTGCTCACGCAGCGCGACGGCCAGAAGGCCAAGCTGGAGCTCGTGTACGTGCGCGGCTCGCAGATCAAGCTCGTGATCCTGCCGGACATCCTCAAGAACTCGCCGCTGCTGGGCAAAGTGCAGGCGCTGAGCAAGAAGAGCGAGGACAGCAAGAAGAAGAAGAGCAGCAAGGCGCAGCAGGGCCGCAAAGGCGGGCGACGCGCAGCTCCCGGCGCGCGCAAGTAGACGGACGCAGCAAATTGCAGTCCCCCAAAGCTACACGAGCTCTCGGTCGGCAGAACGCTGCTCAAGATCTGCAAAACGAAGGCTCCCCGACGGACAGACGATGGAGAACTCAAACAAAGAGTCGCTGGAAGCTGCATCTCTTCCGTGCTGAGGCGCCGCTCACGGGGGTTCTCGCAGTCGGTGGGAGCAGCTTTGCAACTGGAAGACGCAAGACGACGTGACTTTTTATTGCTCGTTGAGTTGTTTCGCTTGTTTTGGGGGTCTGCCCCCCCTTCTCGGAGGGTGCTTTTGGCTCATAAGTTGGTTCTTGATACGCGAAACCTCTTGTTCTTGTACCTACTCGATGTGTTTTCTCTTCTCTTGCGGACACGACGTGCCAGGCGGATCCGGAAGCCAAAAACGCTGTCTATAGTTCGCCGTCCCTCGAGCTACAGACAGCAGAGCGGGAGCAGCAGCGCCGGCGGCAGCAGACACAGCGCCACTGGCAGCGACAGCCCGCACGTGCACACGCTGACGAGGCAGCAGATGAAGATCATGATCCACAGCAGGATGGAGAAGCCGAAGCAGCCGCCGTGCAGGCGCCGCGACAAGTCCAGCGTGGCGTGGTTCTGGATGCCGTAGTCCGTGAGCGACCGCGACGCGCGCAGCGGCACGCCGCCATAGTTGAGGTACCCCTGGGCTCGAAGGCCGCGCTCCTTGGCCTCCACGAGCGACAGCAGCTCCTGCACTTTGGCCCGTGGGTTCGCCACCGCGACGGTCAGCGTGCGTCCGGCGTCCTGCCCCCACACGAACGTCATCATAGGGTTAGCCCCGTGTTGGCAACTGCTGGCACTTTGCCAGTCCACGCACCGAGCGGATGAAGAGCTGCATCGTGTGTGTATCGGTCCTATAGCTGCTAATGGACGGAAATGGAGACTGGTACTATCTGATAAACCTAACGGCGTTCTGCCCTCTCGTTAGGTTTTCTCGGCTTCTCAGTTTCGGTGGGAGAGAAGGGATGGAGAGCTGGAGTCGCTTGTGTGTGTGTGTGTGTGTGCAAGTGTCTTGGTGTCTTCAGCGTGGACAAAGGTGCCACTCGTCACGAGGCTCGTGCGCTTCCCGGCCGTCTGCCAGTTTCAACTCGACCAGATATTGTTTTGTATGCTCCTATGGGAACATACAAAAGGCAAGTGATTCAGTCGTCTGCAGCTTTATTAGGGTCTAGTAGATGATCAGACAGCTTTTGGTACAAAATGAGATAGTTGCCGTGATACGTTCATGGGGGTAAGTATCCTCGTTGAGCGCGAAGCTCACTCAGCACACTACGGTAGGGCAGCGAATTGAAATGGTGGCAAAAGGCGTCGCCAACCCAGAAGTGGAACTGTTGGTAAATTACGAAGAAGAGCACTCCGAGATCGAAAACTTGTGAACAAGTCGCTGTAAATATCGAGTGACAACTTCTGCGTTTTGAACACCCAGAAGTTGTCACTCGATATTTGCAGCGAGATGAAGAGGGGCCACCTGAACGAGTTGCAGTTAACGGCGCCATGCGATGCCTGCAACTGTGGAGCATTTGGTTAACGAGTGAGAACTGTCTGTCAACGAGGTAGATCGTGTCATCTCGTAACTCGGTCAAACCTTCCTGCACACTCTGCATCAATGGCTGTTGGTTGCTTCTCCACCCGTGGTTTCTTGCGAAGGATTGGGGACCATGCTCCGGCAACTATGTCGCGTCTCAGCAATGGAACAGGAAAAGTTTGAAAACTTGTACATGTGTGGGGGTGTTGACGATTCTTTCTTTTTTTCACTCTTGGGCTGCTTGTTGACAATAAACCCGCAGCTCTCGACGGCACTGTCCACATGAGCCCCACTATTTCGTACAACGAGCTCTTAGCCGCACAAATTTCTGCCTCGTAGCGCCTCATACCCAACCACGACCGCTGCTCGCCATCCAGTCTCGACAATTCGTGAAAGCCGAGATGTCAACGTGGGCAACATCACGTCTTGGCTTCGGGTGGCAGACAGCTCCATCAAACTCTGGCGCATGTGGAATGGCAAGTTGATCCGATCCGTACCGACAGGATCGCAGGTGTGTTCACTGGTCGACATTAACACGAGAGCTCGTGTCAGCGCATGGAACGAGCATGGGGCTGCCTAGACCCTGCACTTCTGGAACGTGACTCCGGCGTCGGAATGGTTTTGCCGCTAAGCTGGAGCCCGGTGACGCTACGCCAACAACAATGAAGAGAAAACACCCACGGCCCGCGGCCGGTGAAATCTCACGTACATATATTTTCATCGCTGGACCCAGAGAAGCCTGCTCTTCGGTTTGTTGCCATGGCCTACACTTTCGCAACTAAAAAAATAGGAACAGAAGGCACTTCGTCCGTGCAGTTCCATTTGCTGTTAGTGTACCTGCTGCTGTGGAAGCTGACATGAGCAACTCGCCGAGCATCGAAGGACAAATTGCAGCCTGATAGTGTACACACTCGCTGGGTCGGCGGCTACGCCCTTCGTCTTGATTTCTTCGGGTCGTTGCTGCTCTGTTCCGCGGACTTCGATTGCCGCTTGTACGTGGACTTCTCCGCCGTGTTTGGTCCATTCGACGGGTTGTCGAGGCTGGAGGGTTATGTCATTTTCCTGGTGTGTTGTCTTCGTCGCTTACTCTTGCTGTGCGTGTGTGTGTGTGTGTGTGCTGATGTGTTGGATCTGCTCGTGGTTCTTGTTCTATCCGTCGCGTGTGCTACTGCTGCCCACCCAGGGGCTCTATTCAACCCGCTGCTCCGGGATCCGCTCGAAGCGCCGGTTACTCGAGGCGCCACAGCTCATATTCTTCGGAGGGCCAATGTGGATCGATCCGCGGTAGCTGCCTCCAGCGAAGCTGTTCTGAGGCATGCCTACTTGCGCCCGCCTCTCGCGCGTGCAAATGTAGTGTCCAGCGAGTCCTTCGGCCGGGATCAAGTAGCCCAGAGAGACCGTGCGGCGCGGACCTTCGCGAACGGAGGGCAGGCCACTCACCGGCAGCACGGGGTCAATCTGGAAGCTTTCGTCGTTGGAAATCAGCACCAACTCGACGTTAAACATGCTCGCCACCGCGTACAGCTCGGCAGTCGTAGCCTGCTCGTCCGATGTGTCCCTGAAGGTTTCGTACTGCTCCCGCACATCCTCCTCGTCCTGCATCAGGAAGCCCGCGAGCTCCTTAATGTGCTCCAGTGCGTACTCCATGAGCTTCACCCTCAGAAACTGCGCTGCCGCCACTCGTCGAGGGGCCATGCCGTCCGCGGCGCCCACGTTCACCACCGTCATGCTCGCCGGGTAGTCGCGCAGACACTGCAGCGGGTACATCTCGTAGACAATGCAGTGCAGCAAGCAGGACCCGTCGGGGGGCATCCCCACGCCCACGAGGCCCACCTGCACGAGCTGGTCCTCCATCTTGGCGCGCTGCATGTCCAGTTCGGGCGTAATGACGTCGGGCGCTGTCATGGCCATCATGGATCCCCTCGAGACCGACGACATGGACGCGCGTCCAGCGGTGTCGGACACGGCGGACGATGCCGGGAACCAGCTCCCTCTGGACGACCCGGGGCCGACGGAGCCAGCGAAGGAATTGCTGGCAAAGGAGCCTCGGCTGCTGGCGAAGGACGTGCGTCCGCCCCCCATCTGCACTTGGGGCACCGTGTGTCTCGCGAAGCTCTGGCTGCCCACGAAGCCCGTGCCGGACCAGCGGTAGTCGCTGGCCGTGGAGGCGAAGGACGAGACCGTGGAGCTGCTGGAGACCGAGCGGAAGTCGTCGTCGTCGTCCCCCATGACGCTGGCCGTGGCCTGCACCACCGCGGGGGACGCCAAGATGGACGAAGACGGCCGCAGGTTCACGTCCTGCTGGTCGTACTCGGCGTTGGCGCCGAAGCCCGAGTTGAAGCCCACGAAGCTCTTGAGCGTCTGGCTCGTCACCGCCCCCAGGTGGAAGGCCACGAGCTGCGGCTTGTGCGTGACCACGTTCATGTAGTTGTCGAGCTCCCGCGCCCGCACCCCGAGGAACTCGGGGCTCTTGTCCGCGCGGAAGAGCGCCTTGCGCCGGTACAGCGGGGGGAACTTGACGCCCTTGAGCAGCGCGGCGCTGCGCTTGCGCAGCTGCTCGTCGAGCTTGCGAAAGGCCGAGAAGCTGCGCCAGATGTGCCAGCTCGTGCGCCCCGAGGCGTGCGCGCGCGACGAGTAGAAGGAGAGCTGCACGACGACCTTGTACTCGGCCTTCTTGCTGCTCAGGCGGTAGTCGTCCACGCTCACGGCGCACGTGTAGTCGCCCTGGATGTCGTCGGGCGTCATGGTCAGGTAGGCCATGCGCAAGCGGGTTCCGATGCCAAGTGACGCCAAGCTCGCGGGCTCTCGGACTCTGACTTGACGACGATCGCAAGACGCTCGTTACAACGACTGGGGAGGGGGCCGCACTTTTGGCCTATCCCTGACGAGAATGTTCCCACCCCGCACCGTACCACGGACGTGGTACAGTACCCTGGCGAAAGCGGCGTATATTAGGCGGATTGGAGTTACAAGACGTTTTGGCAGCGCCTGGAGAAGCCGATCTGGCATAAGTTGGGAACATTTTCATGAAGTGATCCTTTCCGCTGACCAGGGACTCTCACAGGGCGGCAGTGGCCGCACGTGCTCCGCAGCACAGCTGTATCTAAGGCCGAATTAGTGGTAGCAGGTAGTGCAGGTGGCGCACTAACGTTAGCTCATTCGTCCCTGAAACACGGCGACGGACTCCCGTCTTCAAGACTGCAAGCTCACGACAGTGCAAACTTTGAAATTTAGTATTTCCAAGATATCAAGCCCGCGCCAAGGACCACGTCGCGGTATTTTAATTATTAAAATAGTGCTGGCATTGCCGCCGCACGAAAGAGACTTGCTACTTGAAGGTATGTACGCACGTTGTGGAAACTTTCAAATTCTAGTCGTTTTCTGCAACCCAAAATTCTGCTATTTTCTGAAAAGTTGAGACTTGATTGTCGCCGACTGGATAGCGGCGACCGGCGCATTACCAGCAGCGGGCTCCGTTAAAGCGGCGCCTTTCACCCCATGCAGACTGCAATTGCAATCCAGTACTCGCAGCTTCGCTGCTATTCTCTGCTCCTGACGCCGTTACGCGCCCTTGATAGGAGAGGCGCAACAGGCCACTTGACGCTTGACTGACTGACTACCTTTTGCCGCGGCATGTGCTATGGAGGGCATCTCCATAGCACTGTCGCAGCTGCTTCGGTGCGGCGCGCAGGGTTCCCAGTGTACCCGGACAGCACTTCAACACCGCATCGCACCGCAAATTTTGCCGTCCGCGGGCTCCTGCCGAGCTCGGACTGCCGCCGTCCAGCCAACAACCGCAGCAAATCCTGCGTGGAGTCAGCACCAGATCACCACCGGTGTCAGCGTGGCGACAAGAACGGCGACAACCTTCCGTCGATCGTTTTCGTCCGTCGAAGCGGCACTTTGCGTGCGCCACACCAAATGTATCCATCACGCCATTTCCGCCATCATCAATGGAGGCCGAGGCCCAGGCGCTGCTCGCGGAGCTCCGCACGGCGCGGGAGGAGCACGCGCGCGCGCTCGCGGCGGTGGACCAGGTGAGAGACACGCTTGGTAATGCGCGGAAGGAGTACGATGAGGCTCGTGCCGCGGAGGCGGCCAGCGAGGACGAGCTGGCGAGGGCCGCGGAGGCGCTGGCCCGCGATCTCCAGCGCCTCGACGTGGACGGGCAGACGGACGGCAATGAGGCTGCAACGCCTCAAATAGAGGGCTCTCTGGTGGAATATCACGCCAACATTGGTTGCTACCAGTGCTATCTCTTCCTAGACAGCCACCACGACGGTGACAAGGCGCAGACGCCCTTCGACGTTGCAAAGCTCGGGGTTCGCGTGGATTTCCCGCGCGTAGAGCTCACGTACAGGCGGGAGAGTGCTGATGCACGAGTGGTAGAGCAGGAGGAGGGCGTGGGGGTTGTCTGGTGCACGGAGATCGAGCGGAACGTGGACGTCTCGCTGTGTACGGTGGAAGACAAGGAGGATCATTGGTATCTGAGACTCCCGATTCGACCAAGTGACAAGCAACCGCTGGGTGGGTTCTCCTCGTTCACGCAGGTGTCATCCTTTGAGCTGCGCCCCGAGAGCTACGCGTCGGTGTGCTGTCGAGGGTGCAACGCTCAGTTGCTTGGTGGGCACGGGGGTACCAGCATTGAGAAGGTTCTGCCGCTGCCGTCGGCCAACTGGATGGACATGTTTGACTTTTGGGGGGCTGGTATTGGAGCTTTCGAGCACATTCCACGCGATGATATTCATGCGCAGAAGCATCGTGTGCTTGTTGGAGAGTCGTATGTGTTGCTGCATGCTAGTGACTTCGTGGCAGGGACAACGGCGGCAGACCATGAGGACGAGGCCGCTGTTGCACCCGGAGATAATGCCAAAGAGGAGCGTGAGTGGGTGCCGCTGGCCTGTGCTGCGTGCTCGGAGCGGGTTGGGTTGTCCAGCGTCGAACAGCCAGAAACGGTTCGTCTGCACAAGCACTTGGTTAGCGCTCGTCGGAGCCTGGAATCCGCTGCTGAAGGAAGCAGCACTGCCCAGGAGGAAAATGTGTTCGCGAAGTACACTATCGACAGCATCCTCAGCGCCAAGTTGTTGGAGATGGCAGACTCGGACGGCAAGTTCCGCTTCGTCTTGACATCGTCGGGTGACAAGCATGACCAAGACTTGACGTGTGTGAAGGAAAGTAACCATCCTCCTCCTGCTCCTGCCACCGCCGCTGATGCACCATCGACCGAGCTGCAGCTGCAACTGCTGAGCTGGGAGACGATGATCCAGCAGCAGAATGAAACCAAGTTTCTCCGCGTGCTAAAGGTTCTGTATGGTCCTCGCCAGCCTACGCCTGCTCTGCCTGGACTCCTGGCTTCGCACGAAGTGTCGCTGCCGCCGGCCATGTGCTCGGCCATCGCCAAGCGACTTCAAACGAGCTCAACCCTGCTGCCGTCTTCGTTGCGGACGTTTAACCGGATGAATGTCGGCTATCTCTTCGCTTAAAGTGCCGGTAAGAACCACTTGAGCATGTCAATACGAACGTACAAGAACGCAAAAAAACTAACTGTATTATTCCTACACGCCTGCACAACGCGTTCTCATGTGAGCAAGTGCAGCCGCTTACTGGGCGGGCGCCCAGTAGTCCATGATGTCGAGGGCCACCTCGCAGCTCTCACGAACGACCTTCACATCGTCCTTGAGGTACTGTTTGAGGATCTCCTCGCACTCGGTCGTGCCAATGGCTCCCAGAGCCTCCGCCGCCTCGTGACGCACCATGCGGTGCTCCGTCTCATCCAGCAGCACCTTCTTCAGGGCCGGCACGAGCACGGGGTTCTCCATCTGGCCCATGACGTAGGCCACCTCGTGCTTGAAGAGCGCGTTCGGGTCGTCGAAGGCCTCCGCCAGGGCGAGCGCCGCCTCCTCCGTGTTGCGGTTGCGCAGCGAGAACATGGCGCGGTACTTCGCGAACATGTCGCCGTTGTGGTCCAGCAGGACCCTGCGGAGCTCGGCCGTGGGCACGTCCTTCTCGGCGGCCGGGGCCGGGTCCTCGGACAGGTACGGGTTGCGGTCCACCTCCCCCTCCTCGATCTCGCCCTTGGCCTTGGCCACCTTGTACTGCACCAGACTGGCCGCCAGCTTGCACGTGTCCGCGACCTCCGGGGCCGGGTCGGCGCTGAACTGGTCGAGCACGGGCAGCGACTGGGCCGCGCCGATGGCGCCCAGGGCCTCGGCAGCCTCGTGGCGCACCATGCCGTCGTCCGTCGCGTCCGCCAGCACCTGGTGCAGCGTGTCGCAGGCCTCCTCCATCTGGAACTGGCCGATGACGTACGCCAGCTCGTGGCGCATGAGCTCCGAGTCCTGGCGGTTGCGCAGCGCCGCCAGCAGCACGCGGAGGTCCTCGAGGCCGCCGCGCGAGCGCAGGTAGAAGATGGCGCGCGTGCGCTTGCCGACGGGCTCCGACAGGTCCAGCATCGCGTCGCGCAGCTGCTCGAAGCTCGGCGCCGAGTCGGCCACGGTGGCGATGGTCTCGGTCACGGACGAGTGCGACGGCATGTTTGGCTCCGTGAGGCAAGTCTGGGAATGGCTACGTCAAGTGATAGACCCTATCGGCCAGTCAAACCACAAGTTGTGGAAAAAAAAAACAAATGCGGTAAGAAAATAGGCGATTAAGAAAATGTAAAGTGCCTCGAGCCAATAGGAAGAGTGGATCTATGTGATTGGACAGAACGGAGTTGTGTACACTTGGTGTACGCTACAAGTTGAAGTGACGCTACTTTTAGCGGATAACAGCGGTCGGCATGCTGAAGTCGCCTCCAATGCCTCTGTGGCGAGGTCTGCACGGTCGGTCTGGCAAAGGGAACACGTCCCAGAAGCGCAGCGTCTCGTCGGCTCCGGCGGAAACCACACTGGAGCCGTTTGGAGACAGCGCGACGTGCAAGACTCGCGCGGTGTGACCCGTGAGCTCGCGCTCTACCTTCATTGTTGGATACTTCCACACAGTGAGCTGGTTGCGCGTTGAGCAGTGTCCGTGCGCTGACACGAGCTCTCGAGTTGAAGTCGACCAGGCCAGTGAACACACCTGCGATCCTGTGGGTACAGATCGGATCAACTTGCCATTCCACGTGCGCCAGAGCTTGATGGTGCCGTCTGCAGTTCCGCCACCCGAAGCCAAGACGTGGCGGTCCCATGGACTCCAGGCGAGCGCTCGCACAGCAGCGCAGTGCTCGGAGCTCGACAGTCGTGGACAAGAGACGCTGTTCAGGCCATTTGACCGCACCATGGCGCGGTCCCAGAGACACAAGTTGCTGTCGTTGCTGCCGGACGCCAGCGTGCTACCGTCCGGAGACCAGGCCAAGCCGCAAATTTCCCCTCTGCGACGAACAAGCTTCCCCACTACATGCTGAGCGCAGCGCACGTCGTTCAGATGAATTGTCGAGTCCCGGGATCCAGACGCGAGTGTTCGATGGCTACCCCAGGACAACGAGCCGATGCGGCCTCGATGGGAACACATCGAGCGTACTTTCATCAATACGTCAACGTCCCAAATCTGCAGTTCGGCGAGAAAAGTTCCGACCGCAAGGCGGTGCGTGCCGCCTCCAAAAGGACTCGTATTCTCCACCCAGGCGACAGAGGTCACGTAGTCGATGGGGTTCGAGCAGGCGTTGATTTTCTGGATCCGACCCGTGGTGGTGGTGTACAAGTACACGTTCTGGTCGAGCGCGACGGCGATGACACCATTTGACCCCCAGTCCATGAGGTTCAAGTAATAGTCATCACGCAGTTCGGGTGCGTCTAGGATGCACGAAGGTGACGACGGGATGTACCGACGACTGAATCGAGCGTTCTTCGTACATGCTGCTCGAAGCGGAATCGTGACCTGAGTTGGTAAACGAAAAGTGTGGAAGTTGTCCACGTCGAAAGCTCGGCTTTCACTAATTGTCGAGGCTCGGATGGCGAGCAGCGGTCGTGGTTGGGAGTACGAGGCGCTACGAGGCAGAAAGTTTGCGGCCAGGAGCTCGTTGTACGAAATGGGGCGGTTCAAGTCGACAGTGCCGGCGAGAGCTGCGGGTTTATCGTCTAGTTTCAGGTTTGCCATCATGTTGTGGCAAAAGTCGAAGTCCATGGCAGATCGCGCCGGAATGAATCTGTCACTCTAGTGGAGCAAAACACACGAAACTGGTCAGAACAGCATCGTCAGGCACCGTGCAGGGGTTCGTCACCTACCAGATAGATACGCTTCTGAGTCTGTTTAGTAGTGTTTGGCGACATTGAGGTGTGTTCCTCGCTCTGCAATTGTAGAAGACTGTTTGGGCGACCTAAAGCTGCGGCCCGCCAGTTATCCAAACATGAAAAGTTTAGCTTATCGGCTGGAGTTGTGTTGTATAACTTGCTGCCAGTGTGCGAGAACAATGAAAAAAATGAGGTACTCTTCTTACCTTCTTCGGCGTTTTTCTTTTAGTGACCGCGATAACTTCATCGAGGCGAATTTAACCAGTCAACCCCCATCAATCAACAAGTGCTAAGCGTACACGTAGTTTCCATCAGTCGTGTGCTACGGTATCGTTAGAGAATTATTGCGCTATATTGAACAGAGACATGCAGAACGCTGAGGCGAACACGAAAGTGACTGATTGATTGACTTGGGTTAATGCGGACGGCCGATTGACATTGCCACCCACATTTCCAAAAAAGAGTTAGCATCGCTACCTTTTTGAAATATATGTTTTCACAACTGTGTCCTTTCGGTATATATTTTCACAGTGCATGTGTCCAATAAGACGACCCAGGAAAGGTTTGGCCATGTGCATGCCGCTCCGTGGCATGGCCTCCGCCATCCTGCAGGCGACGTTCTGGTCGCCCCGGTCAGTGCCAAGCTTCCTCGTATTAGGCCATGTACGCGATGGATTTCACACAAACGTTCTGTATCTGCAGCACACCCACCGACTCTAAGCGTGGCGACGACGCAGAAGTCACTGCCGACGATGCAGAAGAAGGGGCTATCGTCCACGCCCTGACCTGCCAGGCCGCACCTCGAACCAACCGCGTGAAGTTCGTCGCTACGGTCGATAGTGTCCAAGTGTCCCTCGCTTTGGGGGTCTCAGCCCGCCGTGACGCATCGTCTGGGCTTCTTCTGCAGCAAGCTACAGCAACGTGGGCGTTTTCAGCTGCCAATGAGCGTTCCCAGCTCCCCGTGGAGTTTATTGACGATCCGATTCATGCCTTCGAACTCGTAACGTCGTCTCTTTTTAAAGCGTATGCGGCCAATCGACTGCAGTTTTCCGCCCACCGTCATGCTGAGTGGGCTACGGGCAGCAGCCTGAGCTTAACCCCTCGAGTTGTTTCAAATCCAGCGACGATGGTGATGAAGGAGCTGGTAAGAACGGCGTCCAAATTGCCTCAGCAACAAGGTGATGAGAACTGCGTACATGGCCACGCAGCTAAGAAGACAGAGAAGAAGCTACGACTGCCACGCTCGGCCGGCATCAACCCGCGCTACCTCGACTACGAGAACACCTTAGCGTATTCCACCAGACGACAGGGAAACTTGGAGCGTCGCCACGCCCTGGAGCGCAACCAACGCACAACGATTCCGCTCAAACCCCCAACTCCATGATCTTCCCACCAAAGCTTCGTGCATTTTACTCGATTGTATAGCACAAGTACTTTATATGTTGCCAAGTTACGGAACGTCATCCCTCCAACGTCCACAGCTTACAACGTTCTTCACCTTACTTGCAGAGATCTTTCGATTCGTGCAGCATCGCCGTCGACGTCTCCAGTACCGCAATGGACGTGATGGCGTTGTCCATTCCGAACTGCGCAAAGTTGCTAACCTCGCCCACGCTCGTGTTCAGCACTGTTGCGTTCCCCGTGCAATTGGTGGCAGCGTAGAAGGCGATCTTCACTTGTCCGTCGGCGAAGTTCGAGCCCGTGGTCGGAAGCCCCGTCCATCGAGACGAAGAGATGCTGCTGCTGAGAGTAGCGCAGGGCATGTCGTAGCACAGGTTCCCCGCAGTAACACGGATGAGTTGGCGAAGTCTCTTGAAATTCGGCTCCCTGTAGATGCGCAGCTCGCCCTGCATCGCGTTCGTGGCTTGGGTGCTGCAAACGACGACAATTGCGGTCAGTACAGACGCCACGAAACGAAAACTCATTGGCGTTGGAAGTCGAGACGTGCTGGTTGCGCTGCAGTTTGAAGACTGAAAGCGTTTGACAAGCGCTTCGTAGTCGCTCACCACAAGATCAGGGTCGCTATCTTTTGGCTTGCGATTGTCCTCGTATGACCCCAGCGCCTTACTTTTTGGTTGGGATGAGCCTGATATTATGTTTTGCTTGCTACAAACTAACCTTGACTTGGTAATACTGCTAATTGTACAGGTTCGCGAAATTGCTCTCCATCAGCACGACACGAATTCGCCTCCGAAATAGAGATTTTTCAGGCCTCGAAGCACTCCCCACGCGCGGGAAAACAGGAACATGTAGGCCGACCCGAACTCGCCGTCGTGAGAGAGGTCTTGGTCCTTGCCCAGTTCTCGAATGCACTGCTGGTAGTGCTCCACGTTGGCTCCCCCCGGGTGCTTGGACGGGGCGTACGAAAGGCCGCCATGAGAGAACGATTCCGTGAGCGTCTCGATGTTCCAGCAGCTATCGGACACGAGTCGTCGGCGCACGCCGTTGCGGCTCAGCAGGTGCGACAGGTAGTAGTCGTCGCCGAGGAAGCAGGCCTTGGACATGTTGGCCACCTCGAACGCCGGCATCGTCGCCTGCCCCATGCCGAAAAACTTCCGCTTCACCGCAACGCCACCCGCCCCCCCAACGAACGAGACGCTGTTGACACCGACCGCGAGGCTGCGGCCGCAGTAGAGCCCGTCCTCGGCCGAGATCCACCCGCCGAGCACCGCGACCGCGTCGTCCGGGTACTTGTGCGTGTAGTACAGCGCGCGTTCACAGAGCTGAGGCGGGTAGACCCGGTCGTCGTCGCCGTACACGATGATGGTGTCCGGGTCCTGCTCCACCAGAAGCGTGCCCAGCACTTTGCTCGCGGGCCCCAAGTCCGCGTCCAGCACGATGAGCCGCAGCTTGGCGTGGTACGGACTCGCCCCGGTGGCGAAGGCGACTCCGCGGAACTCGGTCCGGTTCAGCGTCGCGGCGTCGCCCAGCAGCCAGGACGGGATGTCCACCACCTCGTCTCGGTACATCCGAGGGACGACGACGTACACGGCGTCGAAGCCGTCGCCCTCCTGGTGCACCAGGGCGTCCACCGTTGGCTGCATCTCGCCGATGCCCCGCGTGGTCGTCGTGAAGCTGAAGACGACGCGCGGCCGCGCCTGCGCCGCGCTCATGGCCGTGGACGTCGTGGCGGTGGACGCGTTGAAGGTGCACAGGAAGACGGTGATCCACGCCACGGTCGTCGCCAAGAAGCACGCGAACCAGCGCTTGCGGCTGGTGTGGTCGTCGCCGTCGGGCGAGGTCGAGGTCTCCAGCACGACCTTTTCCGGCAGTAGCTTCGCCACTTGGCGAGTGCGTCGCCGACGGCGCCGGTGCCGGACGAGCAGAAGCGTGAGCGCCGACAGCCCCGTGAGCAGCGAGAAGAGCGAGATCCGCGGGATCATGACCCGCTCCGCGTACAGGTCGATGCAGGTGTCGCCCACGGTGTGGCCGGAGCTGCCCACGGACGTCCGCAGGGCCTGCGCGGTCATGGCTGGCGATGGTTGGCAATGCGCTCGGAATTTCCACGAATGCTGGTGGCAATCGACTCGGTTGCTGGTGGCAATTGCCGCTCACGCTCGGAATCTCACTGTCGCACGCCGGTCGGCTTCGTCGCCACCATAATCCGGAGCCGATTGAAGGCACGCTGCGACAGAACCCCAGCTGGTGCCATGATTGCACTGCGAAATCAAGTGTCTTGAAGCATGTAGATCAGGATATTAGAGTTGGAGGAGCGTGAATGTATGGAAAAGGCTAGGGAAAGCGCTTCTGAACATATAAGGTCTAGTAGGTTCGTGTATCCATGTTGAAGTGCCCTTGACCGACGGCACCAGCGTAATCACTGCCACCCGCAACACGCACTACCATCACGCAGAGAAGTGTACATGTACTACTGTTGTGGCGCCAAGGTGCAGGCAGATGGCCCACGGTTCATTAGCTACGAGCGCGCTCCGGTCCAGTCGTCGACTGGCAGTCGATCGAGTGAATGCAGCGTTCAAATCGCGCGGGCCTGCAGGCTGCACAGCACAGCCGGAGATTACGGGGCACCTTTCGAGTTCCTGGCGATGGGGACGCCGCGACAACTGGAGCTGCATGCAGCGCGTCACGTACTGTTGCTGTGACTTTAGTAGCTACTGCAACCTTCAGTGAGAGGCTTCAGGTGAATCGCCCTCGCAACACAGCGCCTGCGGCCCTGTCAATATTAATAAGAGCTCACGTCGAGTGAGTTGGAGCCACCTGAGCAGTCAGCGAGGCTAACAGCAGCGACCAGTGTTGTGTTGGCTTGATGCGCATCAAATGCATCCAAATATGCACCAGAAGGGGGTCCAATGAAAGTTAAGGCGCCCCCGTTCAAACTTTCCCCGCCATTTTGCGATCTTCACATTGCAGATTGCCGCAACGAGTACCTGCTGAAAGATGTTTGTGCTAGTGGCATCAGTGTTAGCGGCTTCCTGCGCTTAATGGCACAAGGAAGGAAACCAGGGCAACCATTTGTGGGCCAAGTACGGGAAGTATAAGGACGTGACCTGCAACCTTTGCAAGGTCGTTTTGAGGCGTGTGTAGCCCTCTCGACCCTTGAAACATTACATTTAGCGGTGCCCGGAAATGCTAGCGTTTATTCGCGAGCAACACATGGGCGCTGAAATGAAGGCGAAGCCCAAGTGTGACCGCAAGAGGAGACACCACATAGCGTTTCTATCAGCGGCAGGGATTTTTGACTAAGAAAAATTTAGTTACGTCAGTTTTGCAACTTACCAAAACTTCGTTGGATAAGATGCGTGCACCTTATTCATGGATATACATTGGATGCATTCGCCCCAGGCTTGATGCGTATCAAACCAACGCAGCCTGCAACGCGATAGAATATCGTTGCTTCTTCTTGCGTATGTGCAGGGAGTGTGGTGCGAGTGAACAACTGCAAGTAGCCTAGTCAGCTAGGTTAACATGGTATAGTGTTTCCCGGGTCCGAATCACCAAAAACTCCAACACAGCAATGCGGGGGCCAACCCGCACGGAAGTAGTAGCCGAATGTATTTGATGTGATGGTCAGATAGAAGATTGGAAAGTGAGGGACGTGGTGAGACTGCGGGTGCTGATGCTAACCGCATAACAGAGTTGCACCCATTGTCCACACCTGTCGGCTGCTGGACACTTCGTCCTCACAGCTTGCGGCCGTCGGACACATGCGGGTCAACCTGTGATCCTAAACCATGACATCGGCTGAGGACGGAGCCCGCCGCTCATTGCCTGAACCGAATGTCTGGTGAAAGCCTTGAGGTTCCGCTGAGGTGATACCAAGCTGATAGCCCGGAATCCACTACACATGGGCAAGCGAGGACTGCTGTCAGTATGTGAAGAGGGGGGCACCTCGAGAAGATTATTTTGAGGTGGGCTTCGCTCCGACCGCTTTGCGACAGCGTAAGCTTCTCGGTGGACGATCGTCGTTCAAGCGCGACTACCGCGATCGATCACAAAAGTTACACGAACCTGGAGCGCTGTCGGCAAGTTTTTCACCACGATAGTCGACCCGTTCACCAGTTCGAAAACATGGATCGATGTGCCTGCGTCTGCCGTTGCAACTGTGTGGAAAGAACCGTCCGCTTCGAGATCTCTCGCTGTTTGAACGCCCAGACGGGCTGGCGTTGGATAATGAGAGTGGCTATAGCGTCCGACTGGGTTATCCGAGCAAATTGTATATAGTACATGTGAACATGCATAAAATGAGCGAAAACCTGGACTTGGCCACACTTGTTAACATCTATTAATTATCGCAGTCTCATCGCCTGGCCGCGTCGAGGACTTCGGAGCCGGGGTGGAGCATGCCACGAAGTGGAGTCCCTCGAGCAAAGCGAGAGAGGAGCGGGCCCACGGTCAGAAGAGAGCAAACGCGACAGTGGCCTACTTAAACAGTTACCATACTATACCGGTTTACACGTACGGGTATACACAAAATGAACATAATATAAATGGCGTTTATATTATAAACGCCATTTCGTAGCGTCTTTAACATTCAGTCGTGGCGTTGCAGTGATGAACTTCCATAATTCAGTGAAACTTACTGAGATTTGTCCAAAATCAATTGATATCAGAGAAGCACTGACATCAATACTTCTTCGATAATATTACTATTTCCAACTCGTGCAAAGTACTACATTACGAGCGCAGCATAGCGGCATCCCAAGATGTCTCCACTGACCGTATTGTCCTGAATCAAAGAGACGATAGTTTGTCAGCAGAGCTCGTGGAAGTAGTAATCTGGATAGTAGTAATACAGAGTACTACTTTCAGCACTATACTATCAGCGTTTATACTTGGAAATTGTAATTACCACAGGGCTACTACGCGAAGTCAATTATCACCATCATGTAGACAAATCTCAGTGATTTTCACTGAATTACATGTACAGAAACCCTGGCCAACTTAATACCATCGGTGGACACACTTCCTATTAAGTACAACAGGGCGATTAGACAACAGAGGGACCCGGATGCAAGCTGCTCCAATTTAGTTGTTCGAGGTACTGGAGCGAGTAAGAGTGGAGCACACACTCTCCCAGTCGTAGCTCCGTAACTTGCTTCGCCGGGGTCAACTTGTCCATGACGGGAAGTTCCACTCACACCCGTCCCCTCCCTGTTGCGTTACCCGATTAGATCAAATCACACCTAAGAGTGCCCGCAGCCGTGGTGCCATTGCCATCCTAAATCCCTTTCAAATCACAATCCTGACAAATTGGTTTGTCAATCGCAGCAAGTAGAAGAGAAAAATCTTCGAATGGCATGACAAGCTCTCTTTCAGCGAGAGTGAGCAGAGAAAGCCAAGGACGAGTTGGCTTTGTTCACGGCAGCACAATGCAGACGGCTTAGACTTGCGAAAACCGCTCATCATTAGGCACGCAAACAAGCCTCAATGTTCTCCAAAAACGCCGGTGTTGATCTCACTTTACATGTACGCCGATTAGAATTTTTTTCGCATGTGATGTCACTCTATTGGGAGTTTTCCAATACATTTGCTATGTAAAAGTTGCATTGATCACTAATCTGTGGCGCTGAACAAATATGAAAGAGCAAATTTTACATAGCAAATGTATTGAAATAAATCCCAATCAACCATTAAGTTTGAAGTTTGACAGGTTTTAATTAAGCTCCATAGTTAAGCCTGGCTACGGAGTCGGTGGATCGATAAGTAATTAAGTACATCAGGGTATTCAATAACACAGGTATTAAATTGGCCAGGGTTGTCTGTATGCCTTGTTGCCGTTTAACGGGACGGTCTTTGTTGCAGTCCAACAGGTCAAGTAATACCCTGTCCACTTTGTCCCAAGCAGATTTGCTTGCGTCGCACCATTATTGGATTCCCCCGTCAACTCGTTCTCACAGTATTTTTCAAGTCGCCATGAGGAGGTCTCAGCTATCCATTGCTCCAATCTACTTTGTCTCGCAGGTCGTTGATGCCAGTCAATGATTGCGTGGCTTTAATCAACGTCTCGCCAGCTGACCCGATCACATTCCTACCGGCAAAAAATGGCGCGTGGCTTCCATCTGGCACAATCCGATTCTCAGCGTGATACACTGTAATTTGCCGTGATGGCGGACGCCGGCTCCTCGGACGACGCCGAGAGCGCGACGCTCACGGCGCTCACCGCCTGCGTCTCGACCGTCCTGGAGAATGACGTGGCGTACGGCCTCTGCGTGACCAACTCGGGGCTCTTCGACCTGCTGCCGGCCGAGTTCCAGGCGCGGAACGACAGCTCCAGCTCCTCCAGCTCCTCCTCCAGCTCGACAAACGACGATGCGCTCAACGGAGACTCGGTCTGCCGCGTCATGTGCTCCGAGCAGACGTCGTCGGCCTCCGCGTCGTGCTGCGCGGCGGCCGCGTCGCTCCAGGCCTGCAACTCGTCGTCCACGGCCGTGGCGAGCTGCAAGGAGCTGTTCGACAGCGTCTTCACGTACCAGAACGAGTGCGACGGCGGCCTCTCGTCCGCTAACTCGATACTGGTCGCCGTCGTGGCGGTCGTGGCGGTCGCCGTCGCGGCGGTCGCCATCTTCTCGAGGCTCTACGGACGACGCAGAGAGAGCAGTGGTAGCACACGGACGGAGACGGGCGTCGCGGCCAAAGTGGCGGCCACGTGGAGGCAGATCACCAACCTGGTGTGGAAGAACATGGTGCTGAGACGCAGACGCCCCGTGTCGCTGGCCATGGAGCTGTTCCTGCCCGTGCTGCTGTCGACGGCGCTGCTGCTGCTGGCCAACCTGGACAACCTCGCAGGCGGCTGGAGATCCGAGTGGTTCACGTCGGAAGCGGCGGTGCTGGCGGCCAATGAAACGCTCATTTGCAGTGACCTGGCGGTGTGGGGGCTCGAGGCCATCGGAGGCCCGTCGTCCACCATGACGTCCTTCTACACGGGCGGGCAGTCCGTGCTGGGGCTCTTCTTCCTTGTGAGTTACATCAAATTCGTGTCCACGACGACCACGACGATGGTGATTGAGAAGGAGAACCGACTGCGGGAGGTGATGAAGATCATGGGGCTCTCGGACGCCGCGCTGCTCTGCTCGTGGTGCCTCACGACGGCGGTGCTGGCCACGCCGTTGGCCTTTGCCATCTCGGCCGAGCTCAAGTACGGAAACGTGTTCCCTACGACCGAGTACGCGACGCTCGTGTTCCTCTTCTGGGCGCTGAGCGTGGCCATCACGGCGTTTTCCTACTTCGTGGCGCCCTTCTTCAACAAATCCCGCACTGCTACCATCGCGTCGGTGCTTCTGTGGCTTATCCTCTTCTTCCCATTCTTCGCGGTGCAGTCTGCAGACACGAATGCGCCGCGGTATTGGGCCGCGTTGTCCCCGCCCACCGCGTTTGCGCTCGCGGTGGATGAGATTTTGCGTCGTGCTCAGCTTGGCACGGGCTTCGCGTACTCTGTCGGCCTTCGGGAAGGGCCCGTGACTGTCCCCAGCGCCTTTCGGATGAGTCTGTTCCTGATTCTCGACTCGGTCTTTCTTGTGGCGCTGGGATGGTACCTCGAGCAGGTGCTGCCTCAGCAATACGGCGTAAGGAAGCCTTGGTACTTTTTGTTCTCGAAGAGCTACTGGCAGAACAAGATCGACAAATCTGCTCAAGAGGACGCGCCGACGAGCTCAGACGGATATGCGTCTCCGACACTGTCTCCTCAAGCTGGTGGTGCATACACACAACTTGCGGATGGAGAGAACGTTGCCAAGGCGCTCGAACCAGTGGCCAGGAGCGCGTACGTAGAGCCCGTCAACGCGGCGTTAGCGATGCAGGAGCGCAAAGGTACGTGCCTCCAGATCCGCGGACTGCGCAAGGTGTTTCCGCTTGAAGAAGATGGCGAAGAGCATGTTGCGGTCGCTGGTTTGGATTTGGCCATGTACAGCGGCCAGATCACCGCGCTTCTGGGCCACAACGGGGCGGGTAAAACAACAATTATCTCGATGCTCACGGGTCTCATCCCGCCTACTGCTGGAGATGCGACATTGTATGGGTGCTCGATCAAACGCGATTTCCACGAGCTGCGGCGGGTCATTAGCATCTGTCCTCAGCACGACGTGCTCTTTCAAGACCTCACCGTGCAAGAGCACTTGCTTCTTTTCGGCACCATGAAGCAGGTGCCACGCGGACAACTTGAGAGCAGCGTGGACAAAATGATCGAGGACGTTGGGCTGACTGAAATTCGCCATGCGCTTGCGAAGACGCTCTCGGGAGGCCAGAAACGGAAGCTGAGTGTCGCGCTCGCCTTCCTGGGCGGCAGCAAGCTGGTCTTCTTGGACGAGCCCACGTCGGGCATGGACCCGTACTCTCGACGGTTCACTTGGAACTTGCTCCAGCAGAGCCGCGAGGATCGCGTCATTGTCCTGACGACGCACTTCATGGATGAGGCCGACATCCTTGGCGACCGCATCGCCATTCTGGCTGACGGTCAACTGCGTTGTGCCGGTTCTTCGCTTTTCCTCAAGAACCGCTTTGGAGCGGGCTACAACCTGACCATGATCAAGGCATCTGATGGATCGTGCGACGCGCAGGCTGTGGAAACGTTCCTCACGAAATACGTCCCAGATGTCAAGTGTCTGAGCAGTTCGGGCTCGGAGCTCGTGTTCCAGCTGCCGACGGCGTCGTCTGAGGCGTTTCCTTCGATGCTGGAGCACCTCGACGCCGAGATGCACGCGCTCGGGGTGCAGCAGTACGGCATTTCTGTCACCACACTGGAGGAAGTGTTCCTGCGAATTTCCCACGACCACGAGGAAGAGCAGCAGGAAGCGGAAATGGAGGCAATGCGGCCAATACTGGAGCGGAAACCGTCCGCATCCGTACAGGGGCCAACCTCTTTGAAGTTGGTGTCTGCGGGAAGCGCGATGAACTTGCCATCGACAGCCCCTCCGATCACCGAGCCATCGATGTGGACACAGTACTTGGCGCTGACGAAGAAACGATTTCAGATTGCCAAGCGTGACAAGAAGACACTCGCGTACTCGGTAGGGATTCCACTCATCTTCTTGATCATTCTCGCCATCCTGCCGGAGATCGAGGTGGCAGACTTTATCCCCAATTATGCCTCGAAGCTCCCCACGGAAGCACAGCAGGGTCGCTGTGCTGCCTCGACCAACTTCAGCAGCCTCGTGGATTCGGATTACAACGTCTCAATGTGCATGGGTTCTCGTGGATTCGCCTACTGCACACTGGGTGTCCTTAACTGCGACGTGAGTGTGTGTTGCGATGCAGCTAACCTCGCGTCCCCGTGGTACCCATGCAACACATGCGGATCAGCGCCGTGCTACAGCAACAGTTGCCTCGCGAAGAACAACGCCAAGCTCCAAGTGACGCTCAACGGCTTCTTGGTCGCGCTGGTTGCCATGCTGGCATTCGCGTTCATCCCGGCCGCTATTGTTGCTTTCGTTGTCCGCGAGAAGGACCCAATCCAGAACGCCAAGAGCCTGCAGCTCATCAGTGGCGCCAATGCGTCGGCGTACTGGATGGCAAGCTGGACGCACGATCTTCTCCTCACGATCATCCCCATTCTTGCCTCTGCAATTATCATCCCGTTGTCGATGACGCCGAGCGGTGCAGACAATGCGAGCACAGCGGATGTGTTCGCTATCATCGTCCTAGTGATCGCGCACGTCTGGGCAATCATTCCACTCGCGTACCTATTTTCAAGACGCTACCTCAAGCACGCGGTGGCGCAGACGGCGTTGCTCGTGTTTGCGTTGGGCACCGGCGGGTTGCTGAGCATTTTCTCGTTCATGTGTCGTATCGTCAACTTCAGCATCTCGGGCTCTTTGACACTGTCGTCACTGGACCGGAACTACTTGCGGTGGATCTTCATGGTCTTCCCGGGCTACACGCTCAACAACGGCATCTTCGAGCTCGCCACGCGCAAAGTGAGTCGTCGCGCGCTTTTCGGCTCTGCTCGGTGGCTTCCGGCGACCCCATCCTTCTTCGGACTGTTCGAAGGCTTGGGCAAAGAAGACTGCATGGAGTGCTGGGACCGCATTGGACCCTCATGTTGCGTGCGGCAGCCATTCGATTTGGAGGTCGTTGGCGCGCCGCTGATGTACACGTTGGTTGAGGCTATCGTCCTGTCCGCGCTTGTGTTCATACTCGAGAATCGATCGGTGAAGTGGAAGCAGTCGGCAGCAGGGAAAGCGGAGCATAGTGCCGTCGCGATGGATGCTGGTGACACAGCGACGGAAGAAGAGGAGGACGACGACGTACAGCGTGAGCGACAGCGCGTGGAACACGAAGCCCCTCGACCAAACGATCTTGTCTTCATGAGGAACTTGCGTCAGCAATATGCGGGAAAACCACGGGCGAAGGTTGCTCTCAAGGACTTGTGCTTATCCATTCAAAGCGGCGAATGCTTTGGCTACCTGGGTATCAACGGTGCCGGAAAGTCGACGACAATGGCTGTGCTGACGGGTCAGTTGGCCCCCACTCAGGGCTTCGTTACACTGAGCGGCTTCGATCTGTCAACCAGTGCAGCTTCCGCGCGCAAGACGATGGGCTACTGTCCGCAGTTTGATGCCCTCCATGATCTGCTAACCGTGAAGGAGCAACTGCAGTTGTACGCTCGGATTAAGGGCATCCCGGAAGCCTTCGTGGCTGCCGCAGTTGACGAGCAGATTCAAGAGCTAGGCCTCACGAAATACCGCGAGAAGCTCACACAGGGTCTCAGCGGAGGTAACAAACGCAAGGTCTCGACAGCCATCGCACTGCTCGGACGCCCTCGCGTTGTATTCCTCGACGAGCCTTCGACGGGTGTGGACCCGAGCTCTCGGCGAAAGATGTGGGACGTCATTGCGCGCGTGTGTTCGCCGGATCGCGATGGTAGTCGCGACGGAGGAGCTTGTGTGGTCCTCACTACACACAGTATGGAGGAGTGTGAGGCGCTTTGCTCTCGAGTGGGCATTCTCGTGAGTGGGCGGCTGAAATGCCTCGGCAGCGTGGAACACCTCAAACAGAAGTTCGGCCGAGGCTACACGGTAGAGATCACGCTGCGCGCCTTGACAAGTTCATCAGACGCCGACGCCACCGAGCTTCAAAGTGTGGTGGACCAGGTTCGGGCATTCCTTTCAGCGGAACGGAGTCTATCAACTACGAGTCAGCGACAGAGCTCAAGTAGCCTCCAAGTGAGCAGTGAGGCGAAGGTCACGTCCGCCAACATCCAAGCCCTTTGCACCGCCCTGGGGGCCCAGGAACGCGGTACTCGACTCCTCGACCATTCGGGTACGGGCTGGCTGCTCAGCAGTCAACTGGAGGCTCAAGGCTCGATCTCCGTCGACACTTTCTGTTCGTGGTGGATCTCGGAGACGCACGGTGAGCGGCTGCAGCAGTTCGTCCAGGACAAGTTCCCAGGCAGCGTCCTCGCGGAGCAGCAGGGTGACCACTTCCGCTTCCAAGTCCCCAAGCACCGACCCGGCAGCTCCGTAGCGTTGCGTCCGGCTCAGATTTTCCGCGCACTCGAGCAAACGCGCGCTGACTTGCACGTGGACGAGTACAGCGTGAGCGAAACCGCGCTGGAACACATTTTCAACAACATGGCGGCCCAGCAGGAGGAGGAGAAGGGCGTCGCGCACGGTATGAATATCAACTAAAGAGACAAACGTTAATAATAACAAAGTATATTGAATTGTCTTCGCCGTCTTGTTGTCAAAGAGATTTTCAGCTATATATGGCTATATCCGTAATTAATGTCCCAAATGGAATTTTCTCCTGTATATGTAAGCGTAATTATGGACTTACCGTGTTTTTTCTCGAACCTGTCACGGCCCACTGGATCAAGCAGTAGCCAACTATTGCGATGTCCAAGTGGAGCAAGAAGAACCGCGCGCCCGCGGGCTACGAGTACATCCAGCCGGTGATGGACGCGCTGGAGAGCGAGCTGCGCGAGAAGATGAACGAGCCGCACGAGGGCAAGCGGCAGTGCGAGGCGCTGTGGCCCGTGCACCAGATCAACTGGCAGCGCAGCCGCTACGTGTACGACATGTTCCACAAGTACCACAAGATCTCGCGCGACGTGTACGACTACTGCGTGCGGCGCAAGCTGGCGGACGCCAACCTCATCGCCAAGTGGAAGAAACCGGGCTACGAGCGGCTCTGCAGCACGTTCGCCATCAACAGCAAGAACTACAACTACGGCACGGTCAGCATCTGCCGCGTGCCACGGCAGCAGCTCTCGGAGGGGCAGGCGGTGCAGGAGAAGCACAGCGGCTGCAGGGGCTGCGCTTCCGGGCCCGGAGGGTACCACAACATCTTCGGTAACAAGTACGGCCAGCACTTGGCCAGGATCCAGGTCGCCAGAGAGGAAGCGGCCGGGAAGGGGGAGACCACCAAGCAGGTGTGGGCTACCGAGCAGGAGGAGGAACAGGACGATAGTGGCGGGGAAGAGAGGAAGAGGAAGAGAGACCAACCGGCCGAGGAGAGCGGCAGTGGGAGTGACTCGAGTGGAGAGAGCGACAGTGGCAGTGACGAAGAGACCAAGGAGTCCGAAGCACCCTCGCAGAAGAAACAGAAGGCGGCTGAGTGAAGGGACAATGGCCGAGCACTTTGCTACCTGATCAGACGGGAATGTTGGGCTTTTCCACATAGATTTCAATCATACTTTCAGTGTGAACAACTTGGTTTACTCCTTCACAACGTTTATTGCGGTTGCAGACCTGCACATTCCGCTCACCAGACGTACGGCAGCAGTTTCCACGTGGGGAGCTCGCTGATTCGGTCGCGGAACTTGTCCTCGACCCACTGCGAGCTGATCTGTGCAAGCAGAAGCTGGTTGACGACTACCCAGGCGGACACGAGGTAGAGCATGCTGGTAGTGCCCCCGGTGACCAGGATGAATCCCGCGTAAAGCATGATCTCGGTCGTGTAGAGCGGACTACGCACAGCCTCGAACCAATCTCCCCGAGGAAGCACGTGCTTCATGTTGTTGGCACGCTTTTGCTTTGCTAGAAGATAGTTGCAGCGTGTTTGATGGTAGGACGCAATGATGAAGATCATCAGGCCCAACGCAGTCATCACCCAACGAGACGTCGTGGTCTCGTGTACGGAAATGGCGTCCGGGTCAAAGAGCACCGAGAGCACCGTCGCAACGTAGTGATAGGTGCCTACGAACAAAACTACCACCAACGCGAGATTAACCGTCAGTGGCGCAGACAGGAACGATGATGCACCCCATACGTACTGCAAGCATGCATCCTGGCATCTCCAAACTCCGTGACAAGGAGCGACTCGAGGAAGCGCCGCGTCGTGTGCACTGAAAACAGCACCAGAAACGCGATAGTGTGTGGCTGGATTGTGATGTGTTCTCGCTCGGCCGAGGGGTGCGCAAAGTGCAGTGCGTATTGCACTGCTTGTGTATCTTGCCAAAGCACTGCAGCAACCAGCATCACGACGCTGTGCAGCGCTCCGACGAGGTAGAACCACGTCCAGTAGCTCTTGGGCACCTCCACACGCAGCACCGACAGCCCGGGGAGTTGCGAAATGGCAGCCGGGGTGCGCATTTTGCCCTGCAGCACGAGCCCGCGGCAGAAACGACTCCGAAACGAGAGCAACCCGCCCGCCACGGCGGCCAACCACGTGAGCTGCCACAGCTCCAGCATCCCCACGGCCTGCATACTCGTACTCTCGTGGAAGTTTTTGACCAATCATTCCGATGAGCCCCAGTGGAAATGGCTACATCATTGTCGAAGTTGTCTCTCTATCATTGGAATCTTTTCCGATAAGAACGTGTGCCGGAAATGGTGCCGCTCATGCAAATGGCAGAGTTGACCAGCATGGATATTTCTGTCGGGGGCGAAGAAGGCGACGCGTTGCGAGATCGGAAGAAGTTCGGCACTCGTGAATAGCACGAGCAGCTTGTGCAGTGCAAGGGCAAAGTGAGAGAGAATGGTATCGCGAGGCTCTTCCATCCACCACACGCGCCGCACCAACAACCCGTTCATGACCACGAGCTCTGGGATTGTGGGCATCGATCTACAAGAAAAGGTGGTGTTCGACGCCCCCCACTTTCGCACCAGCACGAGCAACAACCAGATCGGGACGACGAACGCGTTGACCGAGTTCATGTACCAAACGACGTCGGGGGCTCTTGGCGAGGGCGTCCGTGCGCAGGAACGCTTGAGGCTGAGCCAGCGGATGGATAAACTCTCGCTACACAAAGGTTAGTCGTCGATCCCTGCAGCCCTTCAGGTACTCGTACGTGCCACAAAGAAGGCGAAACACTCACACGCTTGTCGTTTGCTTGTTTGCTGAACAGAGGTGGAGGCTTCTGGCCTAGTCACCATCCGACAAGTCGACGTCGCAGCGCCAGAGGACTGTGCAATCCGCCCCGAGGAAGTCATGCCCAAGCCCATCGACATCAAGGCGATCACCGACGCACAGAGCCAGCATCCTTTGTATGCCACAAGCAATCACGACATCGGCGCCGACAAGGCGCAGCTCAAGATCGAGATGGAGCGGCTTGGACGGCCGAACACATTCACCAACTCGTTCAACGGCTTCCGCTACCGTGACTTCGGTCTGAACACCGCTGTGACCAAGTCCCGCATCTGCGACGAGCTCAACTACTCCTGAGCGTGAATCCATTTTTCTCCTGTGCTAGCATCCAACACGCAAGCAAAAACCACCGCAACCCCCACAAAACACGACACTTTTACCCGTTTCTTCCTTGAATTGTTCAATTGCTTCGATCACGTTGCTGCCAGCAATGAGGTGGGAACCCACTCTCTCTCCTTCTCAATCCACTGCCAGAAGCGTCGATCTCGTGGGAGCCACCTGCTGTCAATGACGCTTAGTCGTAACCCTTCTTGGAGAAGTCGACGAAGACCGTCTCCTTGGCGGGGAGCGGCGTCATGTCGATGTTGATGCCCTCGAGCGGCGACAGCTCCACGTCCTCGGGGATCTCTCCGTCCGGGAAGCACACGTCCAGCGGGATGGGCGCGTTACGCATGAAGAGACTTCCGCCGGGCATGTAGTTGAATATATAGCGGTCCGGGTGCGTGTAGTGGTCCACCTTCTCCTGCGCCTCGCGCACCAGGCGCTTGGCCAGACTGTGGGAACAAGTGATGGCAAAAAGAGTCAACAGACCACCGGAATTACTTCAAGCGCAAAGGAGATGTCGACAACTGCCAGCAGAGGGACACGGGGACGCACCCAGACTCGGGGTCCAGCTGGCTGTTGGCGTTGAACTCGGCGCGGATCTTGGTGGCCTCCTCGTTCCAGAGGCGGCGGTCGATGATCCACGAGTCCAGCGTCTTGAGCGACTGCTTGTACAGGCGCTGCACCTTCTGCTTGTGCGAGAGCTGCGGCGGCGCGGCCACGAAGCGCCCCACCACCTCGCGGAGGGTCTTGTTCATGTTGGCGTTCACCACGGGCTTCACCATCGTCGCCGGCCTCGAGTCGTCTGCTGCCTTAGCGCTTGCCGTGGTCCGTTGAGTCGATTCAGAGCCGCACACTCGCGGGCTACGTTCGTGCAACATACGCGCGACATTCGTACAGCGGGGATGTCGCACGAGCCCATGACGGTCGTAACCGATTAAAACGACCATCACTCTGACAAGTGCAAGTCGCAGTTGCAGTTATTTGCTGCGGGCCATAGATAGCTGAGTGTCCTGCCTTGTCGGCTCGTTCTATCGCTGCTGCCAGGGGCAACATGGCTGTCGATGGACATGGCCACGAGCTGCGGCCGTCGACGTCGGCTGGGCGGAAGACGCCGTGTAGGAACGTGAAGGTCCAGGAGGAGCCGGAGCTCAGCAAGAAGAAGAAGAAGAAGAAGATAATGCCCAAGCGCCGACCGAAGGACGACGCGACGCAGCAGTTGACGAGCTTGCTGCGGATCGAGAGCGACCAGCTCAATGAACAGCTGCTGATCGCGAGCGAGAAGGGCAAGCAGCGAGCCGTCTTCCTGCTGCTGCACCAAGGAGTCGACAAGGACCGATGCCGAGGCCTCGTACGTGGTGGAGCTATGAATTAAGAGGTGGCGACGCAGATTTAACGTAGCTTTTCACTGCTATTTTTACAGCTCGGGTGCTCTCCGGTGCACCATGCTGCAGCCCGGGGCCATTTGGACGTGCTACAGCTGCTGCTCGACTTCGGGTGGGGCGTTGATGTACGCAACGACGCCCGCGAGACTCCGCTGCATCTCGCGTGCTTTGATGGCCATGTTCCTGTCGCCGAGTTCTTGCTGGATCGCGGCGCGGACATCGACGCACGGACAAGTGATGACGAAACGCCACTGTTTTACGCTGCGCGCAAAGGCCAGTATCGCACTGTTCGGCTGCTAGCTCGAAGAGAGTGTGACCTTGCAGTGAAGAATGGCTACGGCGACGTGGCGGAGGACGAAGCTCGTGATGCAAAGACTCTGGCAGAATTTGCAGCCGGGAACGAAGATCTGCACCGCGCATCGGCTGCAGAAACTCAACGTGGGGAAAACCTCGAGGTCGGCGAGCACATTCTAGCTCAGCGGCTACGTGAGCGAGTATTGTCCTTCTTAGACCTGAAGAGCCTAGGGTACGCGTCACAGGTTTCGTATCGGTGGCACCGAGCTGCCGACAACTCGTCGCTGTGGAAGAAGCTGGGTGTCTCACGATGGGGGTTGCTGCTTAACGCGACCATGGGTATGGGAGCGGTGCCTCAAATGGCGATGCTGCGTACTGCTACCAGCCACCTTCTCCGTTTAAACCTCTCAACGACTGTATCTCGGCGTCCATATAGCTGCGACCAAGCTATCCTCGGGAGAGTTATGCCAATGAGCGCTAAGGAAAAGGAGTGTCCGCGATATCGAGAAGAGCTACGACCTCGAACAGCCAATATCGCAGGAATATAGTTAGACCTTTCGCTATGTGGTCACTCCGTTCATGCAGATACTTGGCCAGATTTCCCCCTGGGTCGAATACGGGTCTGCTCAGCTTGGTCGTGTGTTTCTGCCGACCAAGAAATAGTACAGCACTGACTGTTCTCGCGGTGTTCCACATTGTTCTTGGTGCTGGCTTCGACAACACATTTCAAAATGGCATTTAGTTTCACTCGAAAAAGAATCCTAATGTGCCCGGCTGTATCCGGATACATTCGCTCGGATCAACTAACGGTAGAGCGGGTCCAGCATGGTCAAGACACACTCATGTCTGCGTAAGTTGCAGTGTACCGAGTTGAATTTCTCGCAGAACTGGTTTTCGCGACTGGTGACACGCTTCTCGTACCCGATGGCAGCTACATTCGCGATTCCAACGACAAACGACAATGACCGCACACCTCTCAACTCGTTCGCTGTGGCGGTGATGTTCGCTGAAAAAGGCGCAATTTCGCTTCGCGAAACATCAATTTCAGGAACCAAGCTGTGGCAATGGGCTATTGTCTCGGGGGTAGTAGGACACGTCGAACTACTGCCGGATCAAACTTGTGGGTCACCTGGGGTCGCTTTCGCCTTCGGAGCAGACCTTCCTCGACTCTTGTAACACAACAGACGCAGTTGACACCCTTTCTCCATTCCCGGGCAAGTATCCAATTCGCCCCAAGCGCGTAGAATTCGCTTCTGTATATGATGGGGGTGTTTTTTTCTCGAACCATCGGTGACGACGATAACCTAGGAGCTTGTTAGAAGCTCGACCTGACGGAAGAAGAAGCGGTGGTGTAACCACAAGAGTTCGATTTGAGAGTTGCTGGGCAGTCTTTGCTTGCCGTTATCTCGATTCAACTCAAACATTAATAACGTTGAACGTTCTTCGCCTCATCGGGCATCTATTGTGCCTGAGCTCTTGAGTGTTTACACAGTAGGCCAGCCGCTCGAGAAGTCGAGTTTGTTCCAGCCGAAGTGCTTGTCGCCGTCGGCGTAGCCGATACGAGTGTCCACTACGCGTCAAGTTTTGCCATCAAAAGTTAGAACACGGCTAGCAGGTACAATAATTAGGCACGATAACAGTAACTCACCGTAGTGGTAGTACAGCACGGGGCCGTACTTCGGGTCATTGTAGACGCCCTGACCTCCCGGGCCGTACACCCAGTCGTGAGACTCCAGGACGACGGTGCCGCCGTTGTTACGGCAGTCGACTCCATTCTTGTCGACAAAGCCTCCGGTTGCGCTCTTGGATCGGCACGCGAGAATACGGTACTCCTTGCCCTTCGCCGGTCGGGTCTTGTCGTAGCCACAGCAAGATCCCTTGGAGAAGAAGAGGTAGTAGTAGCCGTTGTAGGCAAACTCGAATGCGGCTTCCACAACCTCGTAATTCGAGGTGAAAGCGATTTGGTAAGCACTTTCACCCGTACTCTTCGCCGGCAGCGCCGCCATCTTGGTCTGGTGGAGACCCTGCCAGTAGCTACCAACGTTGAGGTAGTACTGGCTGCCGACCTGGATGAGGTTCGGGTCGATGGCGTTGTATTTTTTGGACGCGTCGCTCGTAACGCCAATGCTGCCTGCGTCAACCCACGAGCCCGGCTCCATCGTCTTGGAGCGGGTCAAACCAATTGCAGAGTTCTGCGTTCCGAAAGAGCTGACCGAGTAATAGAGGTAGTACGTGTCTCCAACCTTGTTCACCTCAGGAGCCTACAGTAGCAGTACACGAATGTTAGTGCCATACTAAATCAACTCGACTCAAGTGGTAGTCGTACCCAGAGATCGTCCTTTCCCTTCAGGTTGATCGTCGAGCCGTCAGGAACAGCAGCGCCGAGATATTTCCAAGGGCCCGTGAGGTCAGGAGCAGAATGGATGGCGATCTTGTTGCCAGTGGAGAAGCGGAAGTACGTTCCATCGCCACGCCGGATAATGGACGGGTCGTGAGCGTTGGTGCAGACTCCTGAACACGCTTGAGGGGTGGCGTACCCGTTGACGACGCCAGCCACGAGGAGGGGGAGACCGATGAGCATCGAAAGGAGCTTCATGACGGCGGAATGCTTACTGGAGTCGGACGGTGTGCGTGCGGTCAAAATCGGGAATGGAACTTTGCGAGCGGCTAAAATCGTAGATGAACCATACGGCTCGAGCAGCTCTCCGTAGTCCATCCCATGATAGCCGGCATGGTTGACTCATAAGCATGTTTGTGACAACTTGTCACTGACAAGTCAGGGAGCCTAGCCTTGCGTCGCCACCAATTGAGAGTGTGGGCTGTCGCCCTTCCAGCACACCCGATGGTGCTGGACATTGCAGATTTGCTTCAACATCCGGACGAAAACTTTGATTCATTCTTCAAAGTGGGAACCGCTTGTGGATTTCAATTCAACGGTTCATGTATTGCGCACAAAGGCTATGCAACCTACTTAATGTATAGTGCTACTGTGTTATTGCAAAGCACCCACCCTCGAAGGCGCGTCTTCACTTCCGCACTTGTACATGTTTACCTAACTGTATAGGAGTCGACAACACAACTTTCGCGTGGGCACGATGGTAGCTTTTACTGTACTTTTACTGTACATGTGTTAATATTATGCCCGAATAGATACATGCGTATACGATAACGATGCATAAAAGAAACATTAATGAGGACTTAGAGGCCGGGGTGGGGCAGCGGCGCCCCCCAGGCTGGGGGGCGCTTTGCTCGCTGGGGGCCCCAGCGAGCAAAGCGAAGCGAGAGAGGGGCGGGCCCGCGGCTATAAGTCCGCAGACGAGAGGCAACGCGCTAGTGTCCTACTTCTACTTCAAATTAACCGTACTATACTAGCTACCTGTATAAATGTGCGCTCTGTGTTACTTCAGCTGGGCGCAGTAGCACGTGCCTACCAGAACCCGTTGAACTGGCAAACAGCAAATCCACCATGTTGGGGATTGCTTTTGGAGAGCTGCTTCGTGGCATCGCAACTCTTGCATGATAGCAGATCTGCTACTATTTACCATGCATTTCGCTTCAGAAGCGAAAGCTTTTATTTTTGAGAGCCCGCAATCGTAAATCTCTAACTAAGCTCAAGTTTTGACTGTTCTCAGGGTTCGCTAAGACTGCCAGTACTGGAGGCACTGCCCTTTGTCTCAAGTGATCTCGACTAGAAATTGCTGCGATGGCAACGTTACCTAGGATCAGACTGGCTATTAAGCTACTTATCACTACGAAGATGTCTGTGTGTACCGTTATTATATATCCTCTTCTTTTATTTGTGTTGATCTGTAAATCGCAGTGTATCATAAGGGCTTTGTGCTGAGCGTCTGGTATCGAAGACTATTCTGAATTGTCTAGGTATCCTAGATGTTGTTTACGTCTAGACATGTATTTTAATCTGAACAAAAGTTTCCGGTAAATGCTGGTGTATTTCGATCTTGTAGAGCGTTGGATGTCCTCATTCTTCTGTTGGAATCCAACTTGGATGGAGTATTCAGTGGAAGAGCATACATGAACACATGGGATTCACGCAAGCAAACGATCCGAGATTTTTTGCGTTGTACAGTCGAAAGTCTTCATTCACACAAAACATTGCTCTAAAACCAACTACGTACGCTAGGCAGATATCTACGCTCAAGTAAAACGTTTGCGTTCTCCTCTTGAGTGTTTACATCTTGGGCCAGCCACTCGAGAAGTCGAGTTTGTTCCAGCCGAAGCGCTTGTCGCCGTCCCCGTAGCCGATGCGAGTATCCACTGCACAATCATCACCAGTACGACCACAAAATCATCAGTACTCTACCAAAAATGAAAAGCTCTGCTAATAACTCGACCGCGCATCATACCGTAGTGGTAGTACAGCACGGGGCCGTACTTCGGGTCGTTGTAGACGCCCTGACCTCCCGGGCCGTACACCCAGTCGTGAGACTCCAGCACGACGGTGCCGCCGTTGTTACGGCAGTCGACTCCATTCTTGTCGACAAAGCCTCCGGTCGGGCTCTTGGATCGGCACGCGAGAATACGGTACTCCTTGCCCTTCGCCGGTCGGGTCTTGTCGTAGCCACAGCAAGATCCCTTGGAGAAGAAGAGGTAGTAGTAGCCGTTGTAGGCAAACTCGAATGCGGCCTCCATGACCTCGTAGTTGGACGTGAACGCCAACTGGTTCGCGGCCTCGCCAGTGTTCTTGGTCGGGTTGGGCTTCATCTTTGACTGATACAGGTCCTGCCAGTAGCTGCCGAAGTTGAGGTAGTACTGGCTCCCCACCTGGAACAGGTTGGGGTCGATGGCGTTGTACTTCTTCGACGAATCGCTCGTGATACCGACACTGCCAGCATCAGTCCACGTACCCGCCTCCATGGTCTTGGAGCGGGCGAGGCCAATGGCCGAGTTCTGTGTACCGAAAGAGCTCACCGAGTAGTACAGGTAGTACATGTCACCGACCTTGTGGACATCGGGGGCCTACCAACGCACGAAAGATGATGTTAGTCCGTGATAACTAAGCTTACAAAAACAATCACGCTGCAGCACTTACCCAAAGATCATCTTTGCCCGCCAGGTTGATCTTGGAACCGCCAGGGACAGCCGCGCCCAGGTACTTCCAGGGACCCGTGAGGTCAGGAGCAGAGTGGATGGCAATCTTGTTGCCTGTCGAGAAACGGAAGTACGTGCCGTCGTCGCGGCGAACAATGGACGGGTCGTGTGCGTTGGTGCAGACACCCGTGCACGTTAGCGGGTTGGCGTATCCGTTGACGACGCCAGCCACGAGGAGGGGCAGCCCTATGAGGATCGAGAGGAGTTTCATGATGCAGCAGGAGGAAATTACAGTCGCCGGTGCCGTCAAATTGGAAAGTGACAAGTTGATAGTCGAACAGCGCACCAGACCATCAGGTACACTGTACTGTAGCGCCTCTGCCGTTGCGTGGGCGGCTCGTATGTCCTGACGCGTATCTGCCAGCTGAATCTGTAGCTCCGGCTGGGATTTCGCCACGGTGGATTTGCTTGAAGCCTCGACATCTCCAGCCTGGAGATGTCCTGGAGTCCAGGACTCATCAAGACACCAGATTTGGTGAGCATCCGACGAAACCAAGTAATCTGGCCCAAGCAACTGTGCTAAGGTCACAACGCGACATAGCTCGAGAGCAACCTCCGTCAATGATCTCGAGAGACACGAAGTGCCAGTCGAATGAGAGTCAATGTGGAGGCAGTACGAGCATGACCAACGGCCACAACTTGGTCATTCGCACAACATGTGAGACTCAAATCGTGGCATCACGATTCTGGAGCAGAAAAGCCATCCAGCTAAATTGACGTGACGGTCATGGTGACCATCTTCGTTGCGCCTGCTTTGGGGCACGGCTTGGCAACTGTAAGCTAGCGTGTGCGCCACTTCCTCACTCTATCACGCGTCTATTTTTCTGTGCGACGACTTGCCAACGCGTACCCAGTGTCCGCATGGTATACTGGGCGATGCACCGTCAAGAATTTGGAGTGGCGCATGACGCCAGTCACTATTACCAGGCAAAGCGTCCTATGGTGTTCCCTGCCATATCGTTCAATGGAAGCGTTCCTATTCACAGCAGGAATACTGGACAAGCACGTAACGTGCAGATCAAAACCTCATTACCATCGCCACCTTCAGCTTGCATTCACGTCCTTGGGGCTACATTCAAACATTTAAACGGAGGGCCAACCACTTGAGAAGTCGAGTTGGTTCCAGCCGAATTTCTTGTCTCCGTCCGCATACCCGATGCGCGTGTCCACTACAACGCCAAACACACCAACAGACGAGTGAGCGATTGTCCAGAGAGGCTCTGGGCTAGAGCAGATGAGAGCGCAGGCTACTTACCGTAGTGGTAGTACAGCACGGGGCCGTATTTGGGGTCGTTGTACACCCCCTGACCGCCCGGGCCGTACACGTAGCCATGGGACTCGAGCACGACCGTGCCGCCGTTGTTCTTGCAGTCATTGCCGCTCTTGTCAACGAAGCCCGATGTGGCGTGCTTCGAACGGCACGCGAGGATGCGGTACTCCTTGCCCGTGGCAGGACGCGACGTGTCGTACCCACAGCACGAGCCCTTGGAGAAGAACAGGTAGTAGTAGCTGTTGTACGAGAACATGTACGCAGCCTCCACGACCTCGTAGTTGGACGTGAACGCCATTTGGTACGCTGCTGCCCCTCCGGTCTTTGTCGGAGTCGACTTCATCTTGACCTGGTAAAGGTCTTGCCAGTAGCTGCCGAAGTTGAGGAAGTACTGGCTCCCCACCTGGAACAGGTTGGGGTCGATGGCGTTGTACTTCTTCGACGAATCGCTCGTGACGCCGATACTGCCAGCATCAGTCCATGTGCCGGCCGCCATGGTCTTGGAGCGGGTGAGGCCAATGGCCGAGTTCTGTGTACCGAAGGAGCTCACCGAGTAGTACAGGTAGTACATGTCACCGACCTTATGCACATCGGGGGCCTGCAAGAAGTTACACGAAAGGTTTTGTCAGCACTGCGAGTGGAGAAGCAAGTGGCGAGAACTCTCCGCACTCACCCAGAGGTCATCTTTGCCCGTCAGGTTGATCGTGGAACCGCTCGGCACGGCAGCACCCAGGTACGTCCACGGACCGGTGAGCGCCGGGGCCGAGTGGATGGCGATCTTGTTGCCCGTGGAGAAGCGGAAGTACGTGCCATCATCGCGGCGGATGATGGACGGGTCGTGTGCGTTGGTGCACGTGCCGGTGCACAGCTTCGGGTTGGCGTAACCATTGACGACGCTAGCAAGCAGCAGCGGTAGAGCGACGAGGATAGAGAGCAGCTTCATGATTCAACGTGAGCGATGATTTCTCACACGGATGCAAAGCGAGGAGTGCCTCGGCGATCCAAACCGAAAGTGCTCGCTATCAGCACATGAGCGATCTGTAAAGGAGCCCTCTCTAGCCACGGTGTTCGTGCTACGCTCTCCTTCACGGGTGAGTACATGGAGCAGTTCGAGGTCGAGCAGCGAGACGACCGCACACACGAAGATGCGCTCGGCGCTCCAAATGCATCACCGGTTGCTGCCCATGGAGCGCGACTAGCCCATTTTTCTGTACGAACAGCGCTTTTTGCTGGTCGTACGGAAAACAAGGATGTAGAGAACAGGTCCGAGAACGGGCTCACGCCGAAACCGGCGACTGCATCGACTTAGTTATCGCTAGGAATGCGTCCCAGGGGCTAACGCTGTCTACAGACCAACAAATACATCTATTGACCGCTCGATTCCGCTGCCACTCAATTGCAGCGACCTAGTTGAGCACACCAATGCCAAAGTTATTGGTCGTCTTGCTCCACTGCACGGCCGAGCGCGGGCTGTAGCCGGAGATGGCCGAGTACGACTTCACCTTGGACAGGGCCGTCGCGCCGTTGCGCGAGCCGAACGCGCCGCTGTTGGACACGACATTGGCGACGCACGAGCGGCCCAGGTAGCTGCTGCACTCGGTGGTGGCAGTGGCCGCGTACATGTTGCCGTCCGAGCCGGTGAGCAGCGGCAGCGTCGTGTCCTTGAAGTAGTTGCCCTCGGCCAGGATCCACGAGTTCACGCCGACCTCGAACGAGTGGCCCGAGTTGTCAGCCCAGTAGTTGTTGGCGATATGAGCGACGACGTTGGCGCTGCTGTCGCCACCGATCTTGGGCGAGCGGCCCGACGTCGAGTGGATGTAGTTGTTCACCATGCTGAAGCGTGTGTTCTCGCCGTAGAAGATGAAGGACCAGTAGTGGCGGCCGTCGCACGTCGCCGAGTAGTCCGTGCGGCCGTCAAAGTCCGAGTTACTGATGGTCATCGTGGACACGCTGGCGGCGTTCGTCGTGAGGAACTGGCGGCCGACATGGGACACCTTGACGTGGTCCAGCCAGATCTTGCTCATGGCCGTCGAGCCGCCGTTGCTGCCCTGCATGTAGAAGGCGTCGCCGCCCCACACCAAGTGGCGGTTGAGCTCCGTGATGTGGACGTTCTGGATGATGATGTTGTCTCCGTTGAGCCACAGCCCCTTCCCCATGATCACACCGGTCGTGCCGAGGCCGCGCAGGGTCTTGTTGCTAGTCACCGTCATGGGGGTGATGGCGGCGTTGTCGTACGTCACCGTCACGCTCGTGCCGTCCGAGCAGCCGCCCGTGTTGGACATGCCGCCGCTTTGGAGAATGACGTCCTGGGAACTGTAACCGTTGTTCTTGGCAATGCACTCGCGCGTGTAGTCCGGACGGCAGCCCGCCTCGGTGGTTGTGCCTTCAGTGCCACGGAAGTCGAACGTCTTGTTCAGCACGATGACGCGCGGCACGGCGTCCTTCAGGTACGCCACGAGCTGCGCCGTCGTGGTCGGGTACACCGCAGTAGCGGTGCCGCCGCCCGTGGTGCCGGCCGCGAGACCGGTGGCCGAACCGACCGTGAAGGCCTCGGCGTTCTGCACGAAGAGAGCCACCACCGCGATGAGAATGGGACGGAAGAGCTTCATTGTCGGTGAGAGGAGACGGCTTGGAGGGATCTTGTACCAGGCGGAGCAGATTGTTGAATGGTGCTCGTAGCAGGCGTCGGCGGCAGGCTGCGGACAGCTCTGCTGCCGACGAAGGGCGTCTCTGGGTGGTCTCGCTGTTAGCGAGCACTCGTCCGGCACAAGGGAGTTCGATGGGATCGTTGCAGCACTGGAAGCTTGCTTGACGTTGGTTGCACACGCCCCGTGTGCATCTATTGAGCTCTGCCGATCCAGCTGGCTTCAAAACTCTAGGCGACTAGCAATACGATAGCAAGCCATTGCGCCAGCCGCGCAGACACAACTCCGCGAAATGGAGAGGACGGGCGGCGCTCGACGAGTTAAGAGTTAAGCTTGAAGTGGCAGCGACGGTAGCGACAGCGTACGTCTAAAACGAGATGGCACACCTGGTTTCCGACCAGGGCACAGCGGCGCAGATTTGCACGTGCAGGACGCAATTGGATCTCGCTGAAAAGTTTTCAGCGAGGCCCAATTGTTCGCCACTGCACTGCATGTATCCAATATATTTGCTCCGGCGCTTTACACAGCTACATGCAGTGAAAGGTCTGTACGTCCGAATGCCGCGTGCGAAGGATACATCGGCGGTGAAGTGACGAGGCTTCGCTACCGTCCGTGCATGGGTTTTCTTTGTGTAGGAAGTCCTGGGGACGAATCGATGAGGTCCCCGTGGGGAAGCAGCCCTCTATACAGTAACTCCTGTTTCACCTGTGCTTGGCAAGCACTGCTTGCAACGCCCTGCACGTTGCAGAGAGGGTTCATACACGCATCATCAGCAAATCCTGGTAACGCAGGCAGCGGGAGTGATGATTCATCACTCCCGCTGCCAGCGTTGCCAGGATTTGCCGTCCGTGGGATTGAATTCATCTACCGCTTGAAGTCATTTCGTTGTTGCCTTGTCGGAGCACTCGTCATTTCTGACCGATACTGGAGAGTGGAATCGATCAGCGTGGATATACGCGCCGTTCGACGGTCCTTCTACCAATGCATGTACGCGCACTTGACTGTCATCCTCCGATGTATTCCGTCAAGCCCAAGCTCCTCGATCCAGTGACGACAAGTTTGTGAAGTTTCTCCAGCGTGTTCTCATCGCAGCCTTCACTGTCGGCTCGACCACCGGGTTCGCTGCTGGCACCGCGGGTGGAAGCAGTGCCACCACGGTGCATCCTAATCCAACCAGCCAGCTCGAGGCGCACGAAGGTGTGTAAGAGTTTACTGTGGATCGCTACGAGTTGATTAAAAAATATCCAAATCTATGACAAATGTAGTTACCGAGTACGCTTAATGTAAATCCATGAAGTCGAATTGTGCTGTTTACTTGTTGGGAGACTTTGGATGTCACGGTACCGTATAGAGCACTTCGCGTGCACGCTTCAAGATTCAACTGTCCCGTCTAAATCGGACTCCAAGCACTCCTGGCCTGATCCCTCGACGATGACACCACACTGTGGTGTGCTAAACGCAAGACCTCACTTCAATTGTTCCGTCGCTAGTCGCAAACCATTGTGACCAGATGACTATGCTAAAAGTAAGGAGTGTTCGACCAGCAGATTGTGTAAATTGTGAATCTGTAGTAGGTCACACTTGGAAAACGCTAACACAGTGGGGGGAAGCTGGCACTTCCTTCAGGTTCTGTATTGCGCTCGTCGACTTGGTAGTAAATGCAAAAGTGAGAAAGGAAAACATGCACGCCGACTAGCTGCTCTACATCGTCCTCACCAGCGTCCCAGTGAAGACGCTCTACTCGACCATCCTACAGATGTTCTCTACCTGTACCAGCTTGACTCGACGAAAACACGCCAGCGCTGCTCTCGTGTCTGCTGAGGCACGAGCCGGCCCACAGCTTCAACACCACAGCTCTGCAAGCCGCAGCACCGTGGCTGACTACAACCACGTGTTGCTGCCTGCTGCCATTGCCACACTCGACTGCATTGCGTGGTCGTGGTTGGGCTTTCATACCGCCACCCACTACAGTCCCCTTCCAAGCCCAATTCGACCACTCGGTGAAAAGGCTTCATGCAACATATATTACGTGTGACACACCACTTGGACATGCCCCGTTTATGCATATGTCGGTACCACCCTATGTTGAAGTGGTGACACTGGACGGATTCCAAAATTGACTCAAAGTCGCCTTATAAATTTGTATCTAAATATAAATTGTACAGAGGTCCCAAAATGCGAGTTTATGCAGCCAAGTTGTCATATAACGGTTATGACTACTCAAATGAAGATAAAATATTTGTTGCACAATAAGGGGGTAAAGTGAACCTTCGTTTAATGAGACGAAATCTACGTCTGCATAATTATAAGATGTCTTAAATCTGCTTATGCGGAGAGTTAATGAAATTTTGAAAGGCGTCCACTGCCGTTGAAGTAAACTTGACCATGCAAATCTTTTTGGTTATCGACCTAACAATCACAGTATCAAGGGCAACCCTCAATTTAGTGACTGAAATGTCGTTATACCATGATTACACATGCAGCCGCGTTCAGCGCCGCTTTGACTGCGCTACTCGTGCTTGGAGGTGGCTTTCCAGCTTAGCGTCTTTGGTCTTAGCAACGTACTCTTGCACTAACGTACTCACGTCTTTGTGCAATGCAACTAAAGGCTCCCACAAGTCCTCTATTGCTTCCAATCCATGCCACCCGACTAGGATTTCGCACGACCGACTCCGGTCATTCCAGCGATGCTGCAGCAGCTCGCGCACGCGGAGCATGATGCCCTGGGCAGCCACGTGCTCCAGAAGCTCCTCAGTCACTTCAAGGTCCTTGTCGGCGAAGAACTTGAGCTGCGAGGCATGCACATCAACTTCCTCGCCGGTAACGAGGTGCTTGACCTTGAAGATATTGTGTGCTTGTGCTGCAGTGACCGCGTATGGACCAACCCATGTGACGAGCAGCTTGTTCTGTCCTTTCTCGTCCACTTGAGACCGAAGGACATAGTCGTCCACATTGAAGTTGACGAGGTTGTCGCCTCGTTCCTCCTTCTTGTTGAGCAGCGTCTGCTTGAGGCGGGCGTCAGCCACTGCCCTGACATGTGTCGCATGCTAGCACGTAGTTGAGCCAGACTTTCCTCGATCTCGGCCGAGGTTCGAGTTGGGTGCACACTCGGAGCCACTTCTGGCCCAAGATATACCGCCTGCAGTGACGAGGGGGGCTCCAAACCGGTGAAGAGCTCACCCGGCGTCTTGCCCGCTAGTGACGGCACAGCAGTATGGTTGATACTGGCTTGCACGATCGGTATCAGGCTTGGCCAGTCTCGATGGTTGAGCTTGTAGTCTAGGATGAACACCCTTAAAACTTGCAATACATCTCGATTTACATGTTCGACGGACCCATTAATCCATGGGCTGTACTTCGGCGAGAATATTTGCTTGCACTTCAACCTAGTGCAAAGCTCGTCAATCACTTCGTTCTTAAATGAGACCTTTGGTCGCTAATCCACTCCCGAGGAATCCCGAAACGGCTATGCCAAACCACGATGGAGTCGGCTGCAACCGTACTTGTAGGCGTTTCACACTTGACCAGCTCGCAGTAGTGACTAGCATCATCCTTGAGTACCAATAGATACTGCATGTCACCAAACGATTCGCCTAAGTAGAGAAAGTCCCAATGCAGTGCCTTGTTCCGCTCATTGCACCGGTACGTTTCACTCCAGTGCTTCGGCACCACCTCCCCTCCTTTCCCATGGTGGCACAGGAGTCAGCTTGCCAAGAATCTGTCCACGCATTACCGGAGGTTCGGAACGTTGAAAATACGGCCGAGGTGTGCCAGCATGGCGTCCCTACCACGATGACCCTGTGGGCCGCAATTTGCAATGATGCACAAGCGGCGGAGCAGATCTGTGGCCTCAGTCGGTATCCACAACCGTCTGTCCTTGCGTCGGACCTCATCGTCGCCTTCCTCCAGCCGCAACAGCTCGGACTTGTCCCCGAACTTGCGCTGGGCAGCGGAGATGGTGTCCAAGTTGGGCCACACAAAGTTATCATCATCGAGTGGTCGCAGCAGTAGTCGGTTCTGCTGCTGCTGACCACGAGTTGTTATTCGTCGCAGACTGGTCGTTGCTGGCATCCTTGCCTAGTCATCCGCCGTCTCGCTGTCCGGATGCCATGCACTTGCTTATTTGTCCTGATGTTGATTGGTTTCGGCTACACTTTGCGCTTGAGTCGGTTTGATCTGCCGTCTGAGAGACGCCATGACCGCAGCCGCAGCTTTGGCCGTTTTGCCTGTGTCGTAACCAATCGTATCCAGCTTCTTCCACACGTGTTTCTCCAGGATGCTATTGCGGGTATGTGCAAGCGTCGTGATGTCCGTAATGACCGTGCGCCTCCTCAGTGTAGGTCACCGCTTGGAAGTAATTGCTCGCAGGGCTCCATCGAAGCACCATGACTGGTGGCCGTATACCTGCCGCTATAAGGTCCTTCAGTAATCTCAGGGCCTCAGCCGTGGGGATTGGGCACACCGTGCCCGTTTTCACCGGATCGCCGACGCGTAAACAAGCGCACGAGGACAACAGCGCAAGGGAGCTGCAGAGGCTGCGACAGCAGCGACGACGATGCAAGACTTTCAGTCATCTGAGGGTGGGCGGGCGACAAGCCAGGGGGGAAAGAAGACGATGGCAGGGGCCGGACAAGTGCAGCAAGAGTGGACGACGGTCGGAATGGCAGCCAGGAACCGGTCGAAGGCGGGAAATGAGACCGAGCGAGCCCCGCAACTCACACGCCCCACGCTGGACGGCAGAGCGAGAGGAAGCTCTCCCCGCGCAACTTCGGTGGCACCAACAAGGCCCGGGGCTCGAAGATGAAAGGAAGAAGCGGTGACATGGAAGCTGAGGGGGTATTGGAGACGGTCACGCGGGCTTTGACCAACTGAAGAAATACTTACTCAATGGAGCCAACCACGCGTATGTAAAACAAACGGTGTTGAAGCTGAACGGGTTGGCGAAGGAGTGGCGCTTTGCAGCTCATGTAAAGTACCTCTCAGCGCAAGAACATAGTGGGGGAACCCAGCAGGAGCTCAGGGCGAACTGGACGGACCAAGTTCCGCCTCGACAATGCCAAAAATTTGCAGGATTGAAGAGCCATTGGGATATGAGCAATGCGGAGCACCAATCCAGTTTGGAGCAACTGATGATGCAATGGATCATAGTGACGAAGAAAATCAACGCGAAGTCGAAGATAGACTTCGTGTTTTCCACTTTGAGCAAGGTGTACCTGACAACATGCAGAAGAAGTACGGAAACGAGGGGTCTTACCTGGATGCAGTGCGTCCGGTCATGCGACAGCAGTCACTCACCCCCATTTACAGGGAGCAAGAGAGACTGAGGGTTCTGTGCATGCAACCGATGAAGCCCACTCTGCAACTGCGCAAGAGGACGGAGGACGAAGTGAAGGCGATCGTTATGATTCTGAATCACGAACTCGAGGTCCCCAATGTACCTGCATTCCTGATCCAGTCCACGGAGCCCAGTGAGTTGGCACGTTTCGAAGATATCTTCATGGCTTTGGAATACCCACTTTACGCCCATCTTGCGCCAGGACAACGATTCTATAATAACCTGTCCAAAATAGCGTTGCTGGCACAGATCTACGGTGGCCCAGCAGCGGCACCAGACCAACAACAAGATATAGAGCAATTCAAACGTGATCTCTCACGGATCAGCTTGGACATGAAAACCCGACTGTTAAAGGTTACCTTCAAGGGCCGCCAAACGGCGGCCAAGTGGATAGGGTGGCGAGTTCCGCTGGCGTCGAAGATGCTGACACTCATTAACTATGAACAGCAGCGAGAGAAAGCGAAGACCACGCACGAATTGGTAATGATGGATTTCTATTCATTCGAAGTGGAGGTTCGGAAAGGCGAAGTCACTTCAAGGGATATGTTTTGGCTCCTCTCAGAAGGATTAGGACTGCACGTGCAAGAAATGACGCACTCAGTGTCGCCAACCACGGGCATCAGGGAGCAGCAGTGGCAGGTGCGGATCCACGCACTCGAATGCCCTGACAAGATCTACAACAAGGGGTACATAGTGGTAGGCGAAGTGGAGGTGGTTCATCACCACTCCTCCACTCACGTCAACTGGCCATGCCGACTATGCCTTTCACCGGAACATCCGACCCGGTGTTGTCAGATTGGGGCAAAAGGTGTGGACAATGAACGAATCAAGTACACGTCTCAAGTAAGCGGCACGCCACCTTCAAAGCGACAAACAGGCGGAAGGAGATCTGGGGTCGCAGATCAACCGAGAACATTTGCTCAGCTAGAGGCGCTGCTGCGGAAAGAAGAAGGCAAAACAGCGAAGGCGGGGAGCGCGGTGCAGCTCGTTTCGAAGTCCGTGGTGAAGCGAGCAGTGTCCCCGGCTAAGAAGCGAAGCGTGCAGACGGCCAAACTCATGCTCCCCTCGGAATGGGGGCAAGGATGGAGTTCTTCCATGAAGGCCGAAGATAAAGGTGATGTGAGCAGCGCCAGGGAAACGGATGCACGTGCAACAACTGCGCCGAGCACCACAATGCAGCCCCAGCCCTAGCCACAGCCACAGCTAGTGCACACGAAGGTCCCCCAACAACACTCGCCAAACTACAGGGAGGCGGAGAAACCCAAGCCGAATCCAAAGGAGGTTGAGGAGACCAACGAAACGGAGAATCAGACCTGGGACTTCGCGGAGCGGGAACAAGACCAGGACATGGATGAATGGGAGGAGAAGCGACCAACTCCGGTGGGGTACGCGAAGGCGGTCACGAAGACTCGACAGTGCAGCGGCAACTCGGCCAGAGACACAAAGTCGAGCCAAGAAGACGCTCACCGACAGTATGTAGCTCATCCGCCAAGGCAGCGCGTCGTCAGACGAAGACAGACTACCGAAAGCGCAGTCTCGAGTTCCTACAATCTTTGGAGGCAGAAGAAGACAAGAAGACGTCCGGGGTATCCAGGGAGAAGGTGTCTGCAGGGACGGGGCGAAAGGGACGACGGGCCTAGTACTCTCCCAAGCGTCGGGCCGAACGCTATTGGGTCACGGGTCGAGCAGCAAACAAGACGCTCGACGGAGAGGATGCAGTGCCTACATCCCTCGAAGCAGCAACGGCTCGCTCTTTATCGCCCAACCGACTGAGCACGGACAGGCCGAGCAAAGGAGATAAGCCTTCCATGCAGCAGTTCATCCACCAATTCATGACGGCCATCACAGGGAAATCAGCGGAGGAGGTTCTGTCGGCTACAGAAGCTCACGCAGGGCAGACAGAGGAGACCGGAGGCAGCGAGGGCCTTAGTCGCAGCGGGGCCTCCTTCCTTTGCGAAGAACCTGACGATAACATGGAACAAACACAGTCGAGCGAACCAGACAGTGGATTCAGGATTATCGGGACCACGCAGACTACTGACTATGCTCCGCAGTTGGCTGGAAGTCCTAGGCGGAAAGGTAGTCAACGTGGCGGCCAACGGACACTACGGATGGTTGGCGTATTATGCGGCTCTCTACAACGTGGACGATGGCGTTGATTTGCCATCGACGGCGGTAGCAGCCAAGGCTAACGCCCTCAAGAAGACGGTGCTCAACGAGATGATAGCTAACCTTATCGATGAGGCGCGCTTGCATCCGGCGGAACTCAGGGCAGAGTCAGGCGCGTGTGGTTTCATGGAGGAGGAAGCAACACAGGATGACGAGCGTCTGTGCGCAATAGCCAATCACCTGGCTGGCCAACGCACAAAGGCGGTTAAGGCCCGGGTACCATTGCACTGCTGGGTACGTCCCATGCATCTCAAAGCGATGGCGCTGCACGCCAGAGAAATGATCTACGTGCTGGATGTCCACGAAGACGAGCGAACGCGGATCCAAGCGTACGCATATCACCAGAGGCGGACTCAGACCGATCCTGGTGTGGTGCCTATCTTTGCGGACATGGAGTGCAAGGCTGACAGACACGACTGTGTGACGTTGGATGAAGTTGGTCACCAGGCGACAAGTGCCAGGCTCGGTCAAACGGGACAGGAGGAGAACACGCATAAGACGGTCAAGGCGGAGAAGACCGACGGCGGACCACTGTAAGATGGGGGAACACGACTCCTTGGAAGCCGAAGTGGGCGAGAACGAGTAGATTAATGAGAGAGCAGGGTTGCAGACTAATCTTCACAGGCATTTCACGCACCAGGCAAGGGAGGAACATGACGTAGAGCTGCGGAAGACGTATCGAGCCCATGCTCGCAAGACAAAAAAGGAAGACGACAGGGAAAGAATAAGGAGACAACGAAGGGCTACAACCAACATCACCAGGATAGCACCGTCGGAATAACAACGCAGAATGTACGAGGACTGGCCACTAACATGTTGACTTTGGAGAAGAAACTTCAGGGATTCAAGGAGCAACACGTGAGGGGCAGTCGTGACGTGATCCTATTGCAGGAGACACATCTGAAGAACGAGAAACACGGGGTCGCAGCCCGGCAATACACAGCAATGTGGGGTTTCAAGCACACAATGACAGATCAATTCTCCTTCTGGGCTTCAGGTGAAAGCAGAAGGGCAGGGGTTGCCATTTTGGTAAACCCGTATGGAGCAGTGAAGTACATGCAGAGCTGGATGGAAGAGGAATTGAATGGACATTTAATAATGACGATTGGAGAGCTTGCAGGCGACGGGTGCTGTTCATCAATATCTACGCACCGGCCCACGGAGCGGTCAAGGTGAAATTTTTCAGGAAGCTAATAGCATGGAGATTCCGGCGGATGTGGACGTCATATGTGGAGGAAGTTTCAACTGTGTGCTGGATAGGCTTGTGGATCGCAGAGGGGGTAACCAAAAACATGACATAGGAGCAAAAGAGCTACAGAGGTTCATCGAGAAAGCGGGGTTGGTCGATGCAGGTCAATATCTTCAGCCAGTGGGCAACGGGCACAAGGCTATACAGACCTACGCGGAAGCCCATCACACGCATTTTCACGCGTCGACTGGAGGCAACAAGGATCGTCCAGACTAGACAGGTTCTACGTGGGGGCCGCCGCAAACAAGTACGTGCGCGGGGTGGAAACGGAGGAGCCACGCTGCAGATCGGATCATCGATCGGTCATGCTCGAGTTACACTCGCCCAAGGGCGCCTTTCGGCTAAGGAAACACCAGACGATCTATCCCCCGCCAGCATATTTCCAGACAGCCACCCGCAGCCTCAACGAGCAGTGCATGCGGCAATTGTGGATCACGATGGAGATTTCCACGTCGGCGCAGACAGTGACGGTGTGGCAATAATTCAAGACGACCATTAAATCCCAAATGCGGACATTGAAGCGGGCAGCAAAGGACAGAGTGACTAACGGCTTCAGACAACGGATAAAGAGGATTAAATCAAGCCTGCTGTGGTGCCAACACGACGAAGAAGGTGACCAATAGCGCGCGCAACTACTAGAGGCGTGTGGTGTTGGGTTTTGACCGAACTGGAACGGCTCGGTCGTCAAAGCAACCACCGCCGAACCTTTCGGTGAAAGGTACTAACCCGCTCTGATTGGCCAATCACATTCCCCGCGACCGAGTGACTAGGAGGAATTAGTGACAGAGCTCCCGGCTGGTTATAATAAACCGCCAGCCGAGGGTTCTGATTAGGTTCTGTACCCATCTCT
>JAGDFM010000175.1:64509-75907 GCA_019155715.1 Phytophthora pseudosyringae | reverse complement strand
CCCCCCCCCCCCCCCCCCCCCCCCCCCCCCCCCCCCCCCCCCCCCCCCCCCCCCCCCCCCCCCCCCCCCCCCCCCCCCCCCCCCCCCCCTCGACGTTCGCTGGATTTTTTTCGATGATTACGCTGACCGAGTTTTAGCGAAACCTAGTGATTTGTACCTACATGTTGACTAGACGTCTAGCAGACGTCTTTCAGAGACCTATATTAACAGTGAGTTCAATTTACCAGCTAAGATACAAGTGCTGCTCGGGGAAGCTTGTTTGGCCTCGACGACACGTTCTGCAGCCCATGGATAAGTCTGTCGGTGGGAAACCCATTTGGAGGCCCGGCCGACTACGCCATCGACGCGTTTGGACACGGTAAGGCGCATGGAGCCTACCGTGAAACTCTCAAGAAGGTCAAGTTACATTACGAGCGACGCGCGCTCGGGCTGATCTGCCTATTTCATATTCTAGTTAGTTGTCATCCTGACTTCCATTTCATATTAACTGCTGTTCTAAGAGGTTGTTGGTAGTCACCTTTGGGACTTGATTGATAGACTGCTGTGTGAAATTTTGCTTTGATTATGTATTGTTCTTCTGACTGGAACTAGTTTCCTTTTGGAGGTGGTGTGCGATTTTGTGAATATTGAGAGAGAGGAGCCGACGAGGTTGCCCAGTACCTCGTTTGGAGTCCAAGCGAGACTGGTGAAGAGACCCACCAGCCAAGGGTCCGAAAGAATAAGTGGCGGCTGTATATTTGTGCATAACTCTCTGTATTGTTGACTTTCTGGGAGACTTTTGCTCGTAGTCTAACCTCAAGCTGTACCGACCTACCCCCCTGCGTTCTCGTTCGGAAGTTCGAACGCATTAACTCTGCATTATTGTATCCGATCTGTATTTCAGACCAACGCACCCGGTGGAATCCTAGACGGTCCGAATATCTAAACGGCCCAATAGGGACTGCACAAGGTCACATGCCAAGAAGGGCCCCCCTCAGTCCGAACGACGAGTTTCGTGATTCCCATACGAAGTACTCGCCCCGGACAGAGAAGGGCGTTCCGACCAATCCCGCTAAGTCCGAACGACTTTGTCGCTCACACTGTTCTGTGGGGCCGCGCTCGCGCTATACACCTTGAACGGTAAAAGGTGTTCACCCGCCTCGCCTCAGCTGGTGCTCGTGACGGATTTGGACGGTGTTAAGGATTACTCCGAGTTGTTTATTGTATTGATTGGGTCCTAAGGTATTGATTGCTAACTAACTTCTAATCGCAGTAGTTGGTATGACTAGAAGGGAAGTTACAAGTCAAGAGGGATACGAAGGTTCGGAAGGCGAGTCGGCTGTCCGGACGTCGCGTCGAGTGAAGGGGTTGCCGCTGGAGAAGCAGCGGACTTTGGAAGAAGTCTCGGCTGCCAACCGGAAAGCGAACGCTGCGAAGCGTAAGGCGGTCCAGGAAGCGAAGGAAGCTTCGGCTCGGGACGAGATGGATTCTGGATCCGCTGTTAAAGATGCGCACGAAGTGCTTTTGGACGGCGACTCGGAGTCTGACTCTGGAAACGAGTACGTGGAAGACTTTGAGGTATCCGGTTCAGAAAGGTGTTCGGGCGGTGAGGACGAATCCGGTTCGGATGAGTCCATACAGGCGTAAGGGAGGCGCCGACAAGGTTGAGCCCCCGGCTGAAGATCGATTTTCGGTCTCTCCTCAGCCAGAAGAAGACGTTCGAGTTCTGGATGAAGCACCAGTGGTCAATTCTGAACGATCGTTGTCGACAGTTCGGGAAGATGTTGCGCTGGAGGACGTGGTTGCGTCTTCGCCTGCGTCGCCGAGTCAAGTGTCGGCATGGTCGACTTTGGATCCAAGCCCGCACCGACTTTACAAGTTGGCGTTCAGCGTCAAGATTCAGAACGACGGCTGGATGTGCAGCTTGGGACGTCGGAGATGCAAGCGACTGAAGACCAAGCCAGAACGTACGATGCTGCACAAGTCCGTCGTAGGGAAAGTGCTACGCCCGGACGTACTATGCCCACCATGTGTCCAGTATACGTGGCCCGGTGTGAGTCCGGACTCCCTGTCCTATTACGCGGCAATCGTCGCGACGTCAAAGTATTTGTTTGATCGGATGACTGCGGTGACCCAAGCTGGCTCTTGGATTTCAGAACTACGACTCCGAAGGAGTATGTTCGGCATGGTGAGAGATTTAACGGCATTGCTGATTCCCGCTGCGCCGCTGAAGGAGTGCGTCTCGATTCTACAGACACTGGCATGTGAAAGTGGTTGTGATTTTCACAACTTGATTCCGGAGTGGTCTGGGACGCGTGCGTCTGGAATTCACGAAGAATTGGTTCATTTTGTGACAGCTGACATGCAGCGTTTTCTGGCGGTGAAGTTGATCGAGTGAAGACAGTTAGCTGCAGATGCGCAGTGTCGACTCTTGACGACCCAGAAAGTCGAGGCGCTGTCTACTCCAACTGGGAGTAGCTCGGACCGACCAGTGCATCTGGACTACCATGTGGAAGATCAGGACGGATACTTGTTGATGACGGATTATGAGACGGGCCTGTTGGGACGTGAATATGTTCTGCAAGTCAAGGTGTTTGGAATCCGGAAGATGAGAAGTTCACGCGGATCGCCTGACAGTGAACTTGGACCCAAACGTCCACAGCATGCTCCCCTGCTTCCGAAAGGTCAGGACGAGTTGTCGATTCCGTCGGCAACCTAACTCCAGTCGTATCCTCATTTGAAAGTGACAAGTCAGGACGCCGTACGTCGGAGTGACATCATGTCGTCCTCACGAGGCACGTCCGACGGCACAAGACCAGGATCGAGTCTGTTCGGAATGGCTAAAGGTTCGAAAAAGTCAATGGCGAGCGCCACGTCCGGATCACGTACGTCGCGAGACAGTTCATCTGGATCGTCAATGTGGTCGCTTGGACGGAGTGTCGGAGCTCACATGCCGTACGTTGGCCCTGGAGCTTTGGCGATGACTGTTCGAAGTCTGGGTGCACCCCTCCGAACGATGCCACTATGGGTTTGTACGTCACGAGGACGATAATCTCTCCGGCCCCGATGGTGGTGAATCAGAACGACGTCCATATGCCGAAGTCTCAATCCTCTGCTGTTCGAAGTCAGAGGTCGAAGACTGTTTCCTAGAGGCGTACACGACACCAGGACGATGGGTGGTCTGACGTTTCGAGTCAGGACGAAGACGGATATCGGCGTCGGGGACGCTCGAGCGGTCACCGACAGTCGAGACGCTCATGTCCTCTGTCCAGACACTCTCACCGCTCTGCCCGATCGCATCGTTCGGACTATTCGGTAGCATCCGTCGTTTTGAGAATTTCTCAGATGGACTTTGAAGTGGGTTTGGCTCGAATGGAGCTGAGTCTAGAAGCCAAGTTCGTGACGATTCCTGATCGGAAATTGGGACTCATACATCTGAAAGAAGTGTCCGTTCGGACTCCGGAACTCACTGCGCGCGTATATGTGATAAGGCCGGGAGAAGATTATCCCCCGACCCATCGTCTCGGCCGCCCATGCTCTCGCCCCAGACCGGATATGGAGTTGATTGGTGGATGGGTGCACCACGGTCAGAATTGTCGCACGGACTTCAACCCAGAACTGGCCTGTGGTCTGAGTGATGGCTCCAAGGCGAGTGACAGTTCGGGACTCTGGGCTGTAAAGCCCATATAGTCTGAGCTGGTCCACTCTGAGCTAGCCAGAGTGCCGGGAGATGGGTCTGAACCCCGACCTGGTTTCAGCTGTACCCAAGCTCCGGAGTCCGAGCGGCGAAGTCCTGAGTCCGTATCGACGGAGTTCGAACTGGGCCCGATCTGAGCTGGAAGTCTGAGATCTGAGCTGGAAGTCGGAGGTCTGAGTCTGTGTCAACGGAGTTTAACCTAGAAGTCTCAGGTCTGAGCCTATGTCAACGGAGTTCGAGCTGGAGCTGGTCTGAGTTGGAGCCGGTCTGCGCTGGAAGTCTGCGGTCTGAGCTGCAAGTCTGGGGTCTGAGTTGGTAGACCCAGACTAGTCTGAGCCAGCGGGTCGCTTGTCCGACGGTGGATTCGCATTCAGTCAGTAACACCATCCGGTGATTGCAGACATAAATCAGCTGTGGCGCGACCGGTCGCACCCATGTGCCTCACCTGCGCCGACCAATCCTGGATGCGAACGGGACCACGTGATCACACGGCTGCCCGTAGCTTTGCCTATCCCGGCAGTGTGCGGCCAGCCGTCTATCGAGAGTTCAAGTCAACCCAACTGGCGACCGTCTAGCGGCCGCCTCATTATATCAAGGTGTACCCAAAGGGAGGTCCGCACCCCCACTTGAAAGGTCTATGTTTTGCATGTGTTAAAGCTTCAATCAGAGTTCGATTTGCCCCAAAGGACGCAGGCGCCTAGTTTGCATGTGTAGGGAAGGCCATTGAGAGGTTCCAACAAAATTCAACCCACATAGGTACATAGTGACCGTGCCTCGGTGCGGGAGCTGTTAGCTATTCCATATTCCTGCATACTAATGTAAGTTTCTAGTGTGTATTTCATATTTGGGGGGGAAGGTGATCTTCATTGAATAGTAGGCAGAGTGGCTGTGCGGTGTGCGGGGAGTATTTGTGCCTTTGCTCATTGTGTGATTGCTGGTTCGCCCAGAAGGGCTGGTGCGCAGGTGGTCCCAGAGTGTGTGTGAGTGCTTTGGATTTGGACCGGGCACAAACCGAGTCAACTAACTCCAAGACCTGGTCGAAGCTTGTGACCCGAGAGAAGAAAGGAGGAGCTGTTACGAGCCTCGCCCAGGCTCTGACAAATAATAAGGTGATTCTCGGTCCAAACCCAGGTCGTTCCGGAAAAAGGAGGGGTTGTTGCGAGTCTGAACCGGACTCAAAAGGAGAAAAGAGGAGGCTATTAAGACCTGTAACCACGGCATGAAAAGATGTGGTTGAGAGTGTGCAGTGTCGTGTTTGTATCAAGAAAACCCCGGGGCATTTCGGGCATGGACACGTGCGGACTGAGACCTGTCAAGCGGGGAACGATCTTCGTTTGGGGGCACCTGGAGGCATCTGAAACCGGAGGCAGCTGCTGTGGCCGACATACGTCTGGGCCCAAAGCGTAGCCACAGTAAAGAACCAAAGCCAAGGGACTAGCAAGGAGCGCGTACACACGCCTCGCCCAGACCCCTCAGCCCAGAGTCTGAGCTGAAAGGGTCTGAAGCGGATCTGTAACCAAGGTTCTACGACTGTTGCTGCTTTTGGGCAACGCGCCTCGCCACATATACTACACCGTGGATGATGTGGAAGTCGCTCGCGCTGAATCTGCTAGTTTGAAACGAGAACATGCAAGCGCTGAGCTCACTGAACATCAGATACAGATACAAGCTCAGAGGCAGGCTGAAACCCGAAGTCAGGCACAATTGCTGGCGCGTCTGGAAGAGCAGCAACAAAGGCAACTGAAGACGGAAAAACTCTTCCAACAGAAGTTCCGGGAGCTCGACGCTGATCGTGCCCACGAACGTGACAGTGCCAAGAATCTGCAAAAAGTATCTGGTGGGAGAGTGGCGCAGTGCAAAGGCCGAACTTGAAGCCCGACAGGCAGCTTTCGAAACCGATGTGTCGAGTCAAGTCCGAACGGAAACCGACCACAAGAGGTCCCGTCCAGACTCCAAGGAGATAGGAAGGAGACGTGACGTGGGAAACGCGGATGAACTTCTGGCGGCTCAGTTGCAAGAGGCTCTGCGCGCAGTGGACAGGATCAAGTCCGAGACCACCGCTGGGACGAAGACATCCAAGGCAGTCAGAACAACTACGACGGTCAAGACGGAACCTCCGTCCGGAAGTACTGAGGAGACCAAGTCAAAGCGACGTTCGCCCAAACAAAGTGCGTCCGGAAAGAAGGATTCGTCCGGAAATTCGTCGAAGCAGTCAGTTCCCCAGAAGAAGCCGACGAAGAGGCTGTCCCGTCAGAATGACGATCTGTCTGACTCTGATCCGAGCTCGGACTCTAGTAGTTCTGACTCAGACAGTTCAGACAGCAGCTCTTTTGAAGATGTCGCAAGGCGAAGGGTGGCGGCAACTTCACCTTAGTCTACAACAGCAAGACACCGTGCAACTTTGTGGTAAAGACATCAAATGGAGCATTTTTCACCGTGCGAGGACAGTTCATGCGCGTGAAGCCCACATTTCACGTGTTTTGGGCCGTGAAGAGGTGGTACGACCGGAGGTGCGACTTCGCCATCGAAGCGTTACCCCTCTCCCAAAACAAATATTTCTCGCGGCACCAATCGCATCAGACATGTCTATGCATGATATTTAGGGCAGAGTACAACCGCCGCCGCGACAACGGCACCGTCGTCTTCGTTAACGACGATATGGCACATAGGTAAACAACGCCCGCATGTATACAAACGTTTGTATATATTATGTATATCATATTCATGTACTCGAAGCAACCCCTTGTACACTGTATTACCTCACAGCCTCACAGAGCTATACACAGACCTGATACTTACGTCTGATTCCGATCACGAGTCTATGGAAGTACTCGCTTGTTAGCGGTTTCTTGGCTTGGTCAAAGTACCAAGAGGCATTCATCCAGAAATCTAGGTACCACCGACTTCTTCATGCCTCGCTCGCTCTTCACCCGGGCCTTAATCTTCACCTCCCATACTTCTTCGATGCGGTTGGTATGGGCACCTGTGGTTGAGTCCACAAAGTTCTTCGAGTGGTTCACCCACTGGTGCCCGTACCGCATGTCGGTGAGGAGATGGTTATTCTCGAGCGTATACAGCAGGCCCTTGCGCGGACCTCGCTGCACCTCCGTCACGTATGACTTGAACTGGTCCGACATGATCAGTGTTCTGTCATGACAAATATACGTTAATATACAAGTTATCATACAAAATCTCGGTTACGCACCCGATCTTTGATGCACTTCGACAGAGTCGGCTTAGTGCGATCGTCGTACACCACCCTGGCGAACCACGTTTTGGTGGTGCGATTGACACCACCCAAAAAACAGAAGTCGGGGTGCCTCGTCTCTCAGTTGTACTTCGACTTCTTCTTCGTGCTGGTTTCGTCGATCTCGACCACATGACCGTCGCCACCGACCTATAAATACAGCGTCATACCCTAGTCCATCACATAGACCAATTTTACAAACGAATAACTCATAGCTTACCGTCATATCGCAGCGGATCATCTCTGCGCTGCAAATATCGTGAGCGTACGTGAACCATTGGCCTGCCGAATTGGGGGTAAGCTCCACGTGCTGCGCCGCCTCCCCCGCATGCGTACCGCTTGCCCAGAAAAATAGGATCTTGACTAGCTTGGAGAGAGGAGCGCTCGACCGCGCGAAGAACGAGTTAACCCTCACGGTCCTTTGCACGCGGCAGCCTGAGCGGTTGCATCGCCAGCGTGGCTCGTTCCTGAGCATCGCACCCGCGCACGTGTGGTATGATGCAGTCTATCCGATTAGGCCAGCTTGCATACATCACTTTAGAGCGCCCTCTTCCATGGCACATGCAAGAGGAGAGGAGGAGAGAGAAGGAAGATAGTCAAACTTAAGCCAACAACAGAGTTCATTTTCCACTATAGCGCGCAAGTGACTTCGACCAAGCCTGTTGAGGACCCGAGACTACGACCGCGAGACGCTAAGGGCGCATCGACAGCTAAAGGACGGCGTCGCCTGTGGAGCTCCACCAAACTCAAGTCCAGTTAGGTGGTGACCGGAGGCGCCTTGTGCAATCCTGGAGTGACCCACCTATTCCATAACCTAGTTGGGTCGCTAGCGTGCTGGCGTTTTGCCCATTTCATATTCCCTGATCGTTCCGGGTGACTGACTAGCAGTTGTCCCCTGAATTTTATAGTTAACTGCTGTGTGAACCGATTGATATTGATTGTTTCTCTCTCTTAGAGAGTGGTGCGCGTTGTATACGGGTATTCAGACGGACTAGGCGTCTGAATTCTAACCCGAGTTGACCTAGTGTAGTGACCCACCCCACCGTCCAACGGTCGAAAAGAATAAGTGACGGTTGCATATTTGTGAGTGTATAACTCTGTATTTGTTGGTTGTCGTCTGGGAATCGGGGTCTGGATTTGCGATAGCCAGACATTGATTCTCATACTCTTGATTTCTGACTTCTGCCTCCCAGCGTTGAAGGTGCATCCTGAAGTGGACGTACACTCGATACTACTTTGAGGCTAAACTCGGTGGAGTGCCGTTCCGTCGAAGACAAACGAGCCGACAAGGATTCCGCAAGGTACCTCACGCCAACGAGACGACTCTGGATTCTGCTTCGCGGTGAATCCATACGCTGTCTGTTGACTCTCAGTCTTCTCTAGCCAAAAAACCTCAGAGTCGTCTGGGCTGCGCTATACACCTCTGGGCGGAAAAGGTTTCATCGACCTCGCCACACATCGCGCATGATGTTCATGAAGCCAACATTTCACATGTATCGAGTCGTGAAGGGGGGGGGGCGTCTGATCAATGATCGTTTGGGGTGGTGGCGTCGCCGCAGTCTCCAACCTGATCGTTTGGTGGCACAGTGTCACCAAGGTGTCCAACGGTGAGTCCGAGAAATTTGAGTCGGGCTCCGTATCGTCGGGCGCATATTTAAACAACGCCCGCATGTATACCGAATCCCGGAGTGTACCTCGGTCTTATACTTCGGCTTTCCCGCCATACTGTCGTTGGCGCCAATCATGGCGCGCGTGCATCATTCCCATCCTTCATTCGTAAACAACCCCCGCATCCCACCAGCCAACCCTGCGCTCGACACAAAGCATGACGTTGTACGAGTTCGACGTCCACGACGACGCCAAGCGTTACACGTTTAACACCGTGATGCTACTGACTGGCTTCACAAACACACTTGTGCTCACTATACTTGAGGTAGATCACTTGGTTTGATTATGGGTGGCGATCTTTGGTCGTACACGTCGAAATGTTGACTCGACACCCCTACTGAATTCTTCGGTAGTTCAAGTTGCGTGTCACGTGATTGCAGACTTGATTACGCTCTCAATTACGTAATGGTTCGTCTGAAATTCACTTGGACTCAGTATGTGACTCTCAGACGTCCGAGGTCAGAATTCATGTGACATTCAGACATCTGAAGTCAGAATCCATACACACCTCGGGCATCCGGGGTGTATCATCGGGAGTCAGGATTCACACAGGACTCTGATGTCTGAAGTCAGAAGTCAGAAGTCCAAAGTCAGGATTCGTATGGAACTCTGAAGTCAGAAGTTCAAAGTCAGGGTTCGTACAGGATTCTGACGTCAGAAGTCAGAAGTCAGGATTCAGTATCTGGTATTTCTTTGACTTCTTTGTTTGGTCTTCACTTCATGGGGATATATGGTTGAAGGCTCCTTTGTGCACGCTTTCGTGAGTGCTGGGGAGGCGTGATGTTGGTACTTGATCTATGCTTGTCGCTCAAGTCGCAGCAAGATGAGGTGTTCTCAGAGATACGTTCTTCAGAGACACTTTCCGTCAGAATTTAGACACTCATCGTAAGGGAAAGTCCGGTGGCTGGACGTAGTGCACTTTTGATATTCTGGGTGTGCACCGTCAGAATTCACACTTCCAGACAATTGGGCCCATCTGCGACCCGGCGGCAGATCTTTCCATAAATCACATGTCTCCCCCGTCGTCATTCACGTCGCACGGTTAAAACCAGACCATGTGCCCCTGTCTCCCAATAAAACTCCATAGAATCACACGAAAGTAGTCGAGTGACGGCAGCGCGTAGGCGAAAATCCTGAGTTGCCTCGTCTCAGATGTCTCTTCTTTTGAACCTTTAGCGGTACAAGGAGGTATTTTTAGCATTTCATAGCTTTTAGTACAACACGGTACAAAATAGCCCACGTCCAAGTTCGTTCATCGTAAATGTATTCCGCGGCATACAGAGTGCTATCAGTACGTCCATAAGCTGGGTCGTGCTGTGATGGGGAGGTGGCCGACGTGGAGGATGAGACCGATGGGTTGCTGCACTTGGCTGTGATGCTGACGTGGAGGTTTCGCTGGAGTTGTCGAGGCTGGACTCGATCCAAGTGTGTTACGCGGTCGGCAAGGTATATCCTGTGTGCGTATTCCGCGGCGTGAAAAGTGTGGTCAGAGGCTCCTTGGTGCTGCTAGCAACCATCCGAAGCGTAGGGAAGACCACAAGAGGCGGATTAGAAGCTGGCAAACGTGGTGGGGCGATGACATTGTTTGTGCGATTTGTCGAGTTGGGGTGGCCCATCTGCGAGTTAGTGTGCACCGAGAGGGTGCATGGTCGGCGTGGAGTAGCTGTGCAGTGGTGTGTAGGTGCTTGTTTTAATTTCTGTGCGTGAAATGTGAAAATGTAGCATTTTGTTGNGGGTGGCCCATCTGCGAGTTAGTGTGCACCGAGAGGGTGCATGGTCGGCGTGGAGTAGCTGTGCAGTGGTGTGTAGGTGCTTGTTTTAATTTCTGTGCGTGAAATGTGAAAATGTAGCATTTTGTTGTTTGCGTAGTGTGATGGTGTAAGACGTCAGTTTGCCCGAGTGGTCTAAGGGGCTACGTTCAGGTCGTAGTGTTTTCGAACGCGTGGGTTCAAATCCCACAGCTGACATGTGTTTTTATGGATATGTTTCAACAGACACCTACAAACGATTGTGGTCGCGCTTGCAGCACGTTCCAGCGCCTCGGTTGCTGCAGAATGAGTTTATCGGTGTCTCTGCCTCTACGCACTGGCGAAAACGTCGGTGGTCGATCCAGAGGGTACGGGAGGCGAAGGACGGCACGATGGCCGGTACGAAAGCCGTCGGACTCGATCTAGGNNNNTGCAGAATGAGTTTATCGGTGTCTCTGCCTCTACGCACTGGCGAAAACGTCGGTGGTCGATCCAGAGGGTACGGGAGGCGAAGGACGGCACGATGGCCGGTACGAAAGCCGTCGGACTCGATCTAGGCCCCTACGCAGTCGACGAGTGCTGGGCTGAGTGCGTATTCCGCGGCGTGAAGAGTATGATCGGTGCGTCCAGTACAGCTAGAGGCTCCATCGTGCTGCTGGCGTCCAGACATTTCTCTGAGCTCGCCGACCCGGGACTCGATCTAGGTCCCCTACGCAGTCGACGAGTGCTGTCCTGTACACGTATTCCGCGGCATACAGAGTGCTATCAGTGCGTCCATAAGCTGGGTCGTGCTGTGATGGGGAGGTGGCCGACGTGGANTGCAGAATGAGTTTATCGGTGTCTCTGCCTCTACGCACTGGCGAAAACGTCGGTGGTCGATCCAGAGGGTACGGGAGGCGAAGGACGGCACGATGGCCGGTACGAAAGCCGTCGGACTCGATCTAGGTCCCCTACGCAGTCGACGAGTGCTGTCCTGTACACGTATTCCGCGGCATACAGAGTGCTATCAGTGCGTCCATAAGCTGGGTCGTGCTGTGATGGGGAGGTGGCCGACGTGGA
>JAGDFM010000175.1:28927-64392 GCA_019155715.1 Phytophthora pseudosyringae | reverse complement strand
GGACTCGATCTAGGTCCCCTACGCAGTCGACGAGTGCTGTCCTGTACACGTATTCCGCGGCATACAGAGTGCTATCAGTGCGTCCATAAGCTGGGTCGTGCTGTGATGGGGAGGTGGCCGACGTGGAGGATGAGACCGATGGGTTGCTGCACTTGGCTGTGATGCTGACGTGGAGGTTTCGCTGGAGTTGTCGAGGCTGGACTCGATNAGCTGGGTCGTGCTGTGATGGGGAGGTGGCCGACGTGGAGGATGAGACCGATGGGTTGCTGCACTTGGCTGTGATGCTGACGTGGAGGTTTCGCTGGAGTTGTCGAGGCTGGACTCGATCCAAGTGTTTTACGCGGTCGGCAAGGTATATCCTGTGTGCGTATTCCGCGGCGTGAAAAGTGTGGTCAGAGGCTCCTTGGTGCTGCTAGCAACCATCCGAAGCGTAGGGGGAGACCACAAGAGGTGGATTAGAAGCTGGCAAACGTGGTGGGGCGATGACATTGTTTGTGGGGTTTGAACGAGGTCTCAGTAAGTAATCCGAAGCGCTAAGAAGGCGTCGTGAGGTAAATCGACATCACGAGATCGCTCCCAAAACGATAAAGAGTACTAGGCTACAGAGAAGGTTCGAAGGACCAACGAGCCCAACTACGCGTTGAGTCGAAAGAGCGCGGCTGCGCCTCGGCAACCCAGACGACGACGAGATCGCTGGCCACGAAGGTGACGAGGAGCACGCGCCGAGGTGTCACAAGCTCAAACAGCAACCGAAAGCTTGGATCGACGAGGCGTTCCAGAAGAAGTGGTAATGAAAGTGCTTCGGAGTCAAGATCTGCAGCTTGGCCACTTGCTGGCGACGAGAAATCCAGCGTCGGTGCATGAGACAAAGGGATCGACAGACGCGAAGGGGCTGAAGCAATTGGAGAAGCAGATCGTGAGCGAGGGGCCGATACCTTCACAAGCTTAGGCAACGTGACAGACGTAGGTTTGGGGGTTGACCTGAGCGACGACTGGATTCTTCGCTTGGGCTGCACACGATATTTGGTTGGAGCAGAGCTCTCACTGGGATCCTGGCTTGTACTCACTCTCTTTGCCTTACGTGGACTGTCTGGGTGTTCTGCTACCGCTCTGGATCGTTTCCCATGAGATGATGAAGATGCGGTACGAGGCATCGGTGGCGAAATGGAGATCGCTGGATCACGCTGCTCCCAAGGTTATTCTCGCTGTTCGCACCAATCCCCATCTCCAGTCGTATATGGATGAGTGGTGGAATTCGAGAGCTCGCTGACAGATGAAGTGTCTCGTAGGTGATGCACTTGGCGAGCCAGCTCAAGCGCCTGGGCCTTGGCCGACATAGTCGAGTTGATCTCTCGGACCAAGTCTTGTACGATCTCAGTAGCAACTGGATGTAGACCCAACAAATCGACGTCGAATTCACCGATGCAACAACCTGCAACATAAAAACACAATGTGATGAGACTTTGCTCCGTCAAAGAGAGCAAGCAATCGCAAAGTAGCATCTACCTCTGGAAAGAAGTAATAGCGTGTCAGCATCTAAGTCACGATCGTCCACAAACTGCTGCAGATACTGGTTGGTCTGAAGTGTCTTCTTCACAGTGAACTTCATGCTCCGGAGCAACGCACGTTGAGCCCGGTCAGCAGTAGCGTCGCCCTTGTAATCGAGGTATGGTTGGAGGACGCTTTGCGCTTGATGCCATATCCCTCTTGTAGAACTGCCAGTCACGCTTGATCTTGGCCGCAAGAGAATCAGGGGAAAGCCATGAGACGAGCAGTTATCTTGTCCGTGATTTTATCCTGATTATTCACGTACGCTTGCATCTGCATGACCTGGTTGTCGCTCGTGATCCGCGCGGTTTCAGAAGCCTCGAGTGTTCGCTTCAGATCGTCGTTCTCAGTGCATGTACGCACCAAGCGTAACTCCACGGTCTCTAGCTCCATGAATACAGTCGCCGCCTTACGTTCAACAATCTTCTGAGCAGCCTCAGCACTTTTGAGTTGGGTTTGCAGTCGACCGAGTTCTTGAGCAAGGTCGCGGAGAACTTCGACGGGTCGACAACAGCAGCAGTAAGGTCCCCGATTGACAAAGACTCAACAATCGAGCGATCACGAGCCCGATCACCTCGCCGTGGTGAGCTCAGGATCAATTGCATCAAGCAGCGTGTCACCTCGGCGAAGTGGGACCCAAACACCGCTGACAGCCGTTCAGAATTCTCGTCTGCCGCGTCCATCAGCAGACCGTGCAGGACAATGCCCTCGATATTGGCCAACTGAGGTGTCGGACGATGCGCTGGTGTAACCATATGCAACACGAGTGAGCATTTAGTGAGACCACTGCAACAGACGAGATCAACCATGAAGTATTGACGTACCGATAGCTGGCTGTTGACAACAGTGGCAGTACGACTTGACGGCGGACCATCAGTGTACGGCGACTCTTCAGCCTGAGACGGAGCAACAGACCGCAGTGACGGAGCCACCGCACGCGACTCCGAGCTAGTCGTAGCGACTGCCCCAGGCTCAGTCAAACCCATCGTTGATGTCTGTGGGGGAGCCATCGCATTAAACATCGTTAAGCAAGGAAGTGTGGTGTCGGAATGACCGGAGAACGCCGGCGCCTTCGTCACCACCGTTGGAGTTTGAGTGTCGATAGTCTCGTAGGAGTAAGCAAGGGCTGAATGTGTGGCCCAGTGCCGATTGGCCCAAAGTCCCGTGAACGAGTGATGGTCCTGGATCGAACAGGTGTGCGCCACACCACAGGCGCAAAGGGTCGTATCCGGACAACGACCCCTCAGTCAGCGGTCGCCGAGATCCCGATGGTTACAGGAAAGCCTCGTAGCGGATGAGTTCACACTAGATATTTGTACTAGCCGAGTGGCGCACCCGTTCGCGCTTCGCTGTTCCAGCTCGCTTAACTACTCGACAGGTCCCACCTTCGCTTCGCTCGGCGGGTGCCAAGGCTTACGTGTTCAGTGAAAGTAACCACGTCGTCCCATACTTCACCATCGTTGGCGTCGTCTGCGTCTGCGTCATCGTCGTCACCGTCACCGTCACCGTCATGCTTCCACCGTGTACGCTCAACAGATATCGTGTGGAACGCCTTCCAACCGCTGCACCAATGCGCCGTTGATGCGTTGTTAAACCGCGTTGGTCGTCGCTCGTCCGAGTTGATCTCGTCAATCGTTTACGTGAATCGCGTCTATCGTGCGCGTATATTGTGCCAATCGTCCAAGACTATCGTGTTAATCGTCTACGTACAACCCGTCAGTCGTCCAAGTACAGGGCATCAATCATTCACGCACATCGTGTCAACCGCCCGAGTACTTCGTGTCAATCGTTCTCGTTCGCGTCAATCGTCTGATTACTGCGTGTCAATCGTTCGTGTATATCGCGTCAATCGTCTGACTATATCGCGTCAATGGTCTGAGTATATCGCGTCAATCGTCTGAGTACTTCGGGTCTATCGTTTGAGTACTACGTGTCAATCGTTCGAGTACTTCGTGTCAATCGTTCAAGTATATCGCGGCAATCGTCTGAGTATATCGCGTCAACCGTCTGAGTATGTTGCGTCAATCACCCGAGTATATCGTGTCAATCGTTCGAGTAAATCGTGTCTATCGTCGGAGTATATCGTGAGTATATCGCATCAATCACCCCTGTTGGCTTCGCGTACGGCACCGCTGTAACAGGGTTGGCATACAATACCTCAATATTAAACGCTGCAACAGGCATGTAATATCCCAGACAGGCCGTCGTCGTCGCAGGTCGTCGCCGCTGGGCCGCCTTCGCTGCGCTCGGCAGCTTATTGCCGCTTTTTGGCCAATGGGGGCTGCCGTCGCTGCGCTCGGCAACAGCAGGCTGTTTTGGCCAATCACAGGCGTTTGCCAGCTATGGAGCTCACTAAACTTTAATGTATATTATAGCTGAGTATGGAGGAACGCCCGAAACCGTCGTGTTTATAATTGTTAACCGAACTGTAAAGCTACGCGTACCTTCCGTCCTTGTCGCCGTCCGCCTCCTGTGGGCCGCCCTGTGCGCCGCGCCGTCCGCGCGCTTCGTCGCTCCGCCGGGCCGCGGTTCGAAAAGGAAATGTGAGTCCTGGCCAACACTAAAATGTTTTCGGCCAATCAGGGGCAGTTATTACTTTGACGCACGGCTATTTTTGTAATTACCGTCATATTTAGTCGAGTCAGAAGGATGGGCGGATGGAGTTGGATAGGACAGCCGCGGTCGTAAAAAACCAACCAAGGCATGCCAAACGACAGGCACAGGCAGCAGGCCAGGAAAGTGACGGACACACACACAAACACACAGACACACACCACTAGAGACTCTGCTTTAGATGAAGCATAGGAAATGATAGATAGATAAAGAGCTAAGCGCCTTTGTGCGCAACCAATATAACCGCTTTTCCTCCCGATCGCACAAGCGTCAAGTCTGGCTGCGGTAAGTGTCCGCAGCGTCTGGTCCCGCTTGATCGCTAGGATTATGCCTGTTTGTGGACACGGCGGCTAGTCGGAGCGCGTGTTCATCCACCTGGCAAGGCCAAGAAGAAGAAGGAGAGTGGTGTGTCGAGATCGAGCTCGTCCGACCCAGGAGTGCTAAGGAGAGTCTCTGATCGACAAACCCTGCGGGAATCTTGCTTCGGCCCCTCGCTAACCGACGGAAAAGTCCTGGCCCTCCATTCTGAGGGCCGGCGAGGTTACAAGAAGTGTGCGTGCGAGATAGCAGCACAACCTTGCTCGTGGCTGGTGCTGTTTGAGTGCTCGGTCGTCTTACCGACGAGTCAAGGCGCACAGGGTCACTTACCAACCCGGTGTTAGGGCAGAGTCAAGGCCTCCAGGTCGAAGCAACGTCCCATACACGCTGAGTCTTTGCGGACGGAGCGCGTGTTGTTGGTGGGATGCACTGGCAGATATAAGCCCTACACGGCAACGTACTCACTTCGGACGACTCGCACGTCACGGCCACGGCCTTCTGGGACCAGGTACGCCCGCTCCTTGCTCAGACCCAGGGTCTGAAGCACATCGACGCCCTCGTGCAAGCCCGGCGCGTCTCTCGGCGACGCTGTGATACCCCCTGAAGCCTACGACGGCCCCGCCAAACCGTTTGCGTGTCCAGAGGTACACTGGACGTGTTGGCAAATAGGTCCACAGGTTCTACATGCCCCAAAATCTATTTTCTCCAAAAGGAAACATGCGCAGAAAGTCAGAGCTGTTTAGTGCGAAACAGAGAGGAGCGATGTTTTCACCATTAGCAGAGTCTCACGTATCGACAGATTACGAAGGATAACCCCAAGTAGCAATATACATACTGCATTTCCTTGAAAAGCATACTGTGCTTCGATTAAGTATTAGCACTTAACAACATCGTTTTGCCTAGCCGTTTTACGGCTAGGCAAAGGTGCCACCTGCTCACACATCAAATAGGACGCTTGCCAAAGAAAAGGTAAGCCTCTCTCAGAGAGCCGTATGCTAGCATTCGAATTGGAAATCCTGCCGAACCCGCTAATATTGGTGTGCTTTACACCAGAGCACTGAATAGATTGCTGATGCCCAACGAAAAAGCAATGTGATTGGACAAAAAATAAATGACCGTTTTTGTTCGCATAAATCCGGTATTGATGCACCTTTTCTAGCGATTTTTGTCTCAAAACAAGGTTGTTCAACGTGGCTTAGTGCTGCGTTTAACTATGCGAGATTACCTAATTTTGCAAAACGATGCATTATGCAGCGTTTTACCCTGCATCGGCAACAAAAGGGTTAATATCTCGAATCGAGTGTCGATTTTTGTATTGTGTATATTTTAATGAACGAGTTGAAAGCGTTGGTATGTCCTGGACGACGCCGTGAAACAAACTGCGCTGATGGTAACAATTACGGTGCTCATGAACGGGATTCACCGCCGTGCTATAAGGAGACTTCAGTTTGCTGAAGACGACCTACTCGTTGTCGGCGATGGCCTCTGCTGCTTTCTCGCCGCCAACTTCTGGCAGAAGGGCGCTGGGAGCGCCGTGGACCTCGAAGTCAGAGACGTCGTCGACCGCCAACTTGCTGTCGATCATCGGCGGCGTCGAGGGAATCTCATGCGAGCCGTCGTCGATGGCGTGGAAGAGACGGTCTTGAACCTAACGGGTCGTATAGCTGTTCTGTAGTTCTTCCAAAGTCGGCTTTTACAGGTTGCCTACCCATTTGGACGACACACAGCGGCTCGACATAATGACTTTGAGGACACGAGCTAAGGCTTTTTGAGTCAGGTGGAACGTAGCCGTGGCAGCAGGATCAAGGGTTCCATTGGACTCCCGGAGGGTCCATAGGCTATGATAGGCGTAATCGTCGATGTGGTCTAGGTCGAGAGCGTTTCCAGAACGGCCTGGTAGGGCTCGTGTCAGTTCCAGACAAGGACTTCAGATATTCAGCTGGAGTGCCTCCATCCGTGCTATTCTTGCTTGATCCCTTGCCAGCTTGACCTCCGTACCAGAAGAATTCGCCATGGTCGTCGAGTCACTTCAGGAAGCAATAATTGCCCCACGTTTGAAGCACAAGCTGATGAGATTGCGGCGGACATTCGTGGCATCACTGTTCTGGAATGGGGTGCTCAACGCCATATTCCAGAACAGGCTGCGGTACGTCATGTATATACGCAGTAGACCGCGTCGAACTGTACGAGGCGTACGACAAGTGACGCCGAATTCAGGCGAGGAGGTGGCCTTGATGAGCACAGCGACTATGGTGACGCGCATGGGCTGTGGAGCGGTGTGGCTCACATCGGTTATACCAGCACTCCCTGACTATGGTTCTGTGCATATGGCTACGATTATATTCACGGCTAGCCGGAAAACGCTACCGAAACGATGCATAGTGCACCGTTTTAGGGAAACGTATGAGAGAGATACTATGCAATATTTTAAACAGAAAATGTATCGGCAACAAAAGGCTTAAGTATCCACTGAAGTGCTCCACCTTTCCTTCATTCCGTTCCAGAGCCGCCGTCGTACCACGGCCGCTAGAATAGGAGCTCATCCTCATCGAGTACGACATTTCCGACGGTGCTCAAACATACAACCCGTCTCAAAATTGATGCACATGGATAGCCTTTTGGTACGCATTTTGTCATTACGTCTTTGATTAGAGCGCAATTAGTCTTAAACGAAGCGAGTCGGCCGTGCGGTCCAAACCATGCCTCGCATTAGACAGAGCGGTTAGATTTGACGTCGCTGTGCCCAAATGGGTGGCGGACAGCTCATAATCCAGATGGAGAAGGGGGCGACGAGGCTTAGATGGCGCCCTGCCTACCAAAACGCTCTCGAAACATCTTTTCATTGTTCAATTGGCAGTGCAACGCCATCGACGAGCCCAACAAAGAGAAGAGAGCTGACCGACCGCGAGCAGGTCTTAGTGTCGCTGCTGCAGGAGTAGGTCGACGGGGTGCCCGGCATAGGAGCGATCAAAGAGGTGGCGGTCAAGTTTCTGGTACCCAGTCAGACTATCGAGGGGGTGTGGAAGCGAGCCAAGGCAGAGGCGGCGAAGTCGGGCTGTTTGCGGGCGGACTCGCGGCGTCATGAGTGCGGTCGGTCGATGGCGGACCTCTCCGCGCAGCTGGAGAAGCTGCGTCTGACTTCACTTGGGCAGCGGAGCACGCTGCGGTCGGCGTCTGCAGCGTGCGGTGTACACTACAACGACGTATGAAAAGAGGGCAGTTGGTGGCTCACGTCAGTAACATGAAGCCGTTGCTGGCGGACACCAACAAAGCGACTAGGATGGCGTACTGCACAGCGCACATCAACCCTACTTCTCTGCTTTTCCAGGACATGTTTGACTACATTCATGTTGATTGAAAACTGTTTTATTTGACAGAAGTTAGACGTCGCTACTACCTCCTGCCTGGTGAAGAAGCTCCACATCACCAAGTGCGCTCAAAGCGCTACATCACCAAGGTGATGATGCTGTCAGCGGTTGCACGCCCTCGACGGAAAGCATCAACAGGAGCAGCGTTTGACGGCAAACTGGGCATTTGGCCCTTCATCATTCGCCAGCCTGCTGTGCGGTCCAGTGCGCGACGCCCTGCGGGAACCATAGAGACGGAGGAGGGCCGCGTCAACCAGGAGATGTACTGGACTATGCTGATGGAGAAGCTGCTGCCGACGATCCGCGCGCGGTGGTCGTGGGCCAGCGCTGGCGAGCGCGTCCTAGTGCAGCAGGACAACGCCGTGGCACACATCAGCCCGGAAGACCCGCAGTTCACGGCCTCGGCCCTGATGCGTGCTGGGAGCTTCCGTTATCGACGATTAACAAGGCCTTGGTCAATTCAACTGGCCGCCTCTGTAAAAAAAAAAGTGGTTCTATTTTGGTAAGTAATCACAAAAAATACAATTGTTTTCAGAAAGTGGATCATGAAACGTATTTAGTTTCCCTCTGCCTTAAGTACGACGTTCGGGCTAAATACTGAATACTGAATCGCGGTCTTTTGTAACGCCCCACAGCACCCAAGGTCCTTGGCCACCGAGCACCATGGACCCGCGCCGCGCCTACATGTACGCCCTCCCTCCGAGCCCCCTGTCTCCCCCCACCCCCCGCACTGACCCCGCCTCTGTGTCCGCAGGGAGCTGGCGGCGCTGGACAAGCAGCTGCGGGACCTGCTGCACGCCAACCCGCCCAACGCCCAAGACACCAACGCGCTGCGGCGCCGGCTCATGGCCGCCGCCACCCGCCTGGCGGACGCGCAGCCAGCCTTCGCGGCCAGCAAGGAGGTGGAGCAGGCGCTGTGGAAGCCCTGCTTCTACCGCCGCATCGAGGACTTCCGCCGCCGCATCCGCAAGTACGCGGCGGCGGCCCAGGCGGACCGCAACGTGCGCGAGCACTTTGCGCGCGTGTCCAGCGAGTTCCAGCAGTTCCTGACCGAGGCCGCGGGCTTCTACGCGCACCTGAGAGACGTGTTCGCCTCGTGGCTGCAACGCGCAGCCGAGGACGGCGCGGAGGCGGCCGCCGTCGCGCGCTGCCGGCAGAGCTTGCACCGCTGCTACGTGTTCCTAGGAGACTTGGCGCGCTACCGGGAGCTGCACAGCCAAAAGGCCAAGAAGAACTTTGCGGGGGCCGAGGCGCTCTACCATCGCGCGCTGGCAGTGCTACCGGAGAACGGGAACCCGCACAACCAACTGGCAGTGCTGGCCACGTACGTGGAGGCGGAGACCGTGGCGGTGTACCGGTACTGCCGCAGTTTGCTGACGTCGCAGCCGTTCACGACTGCGGAGGAGAACCTCGCACTGCTCTTTGAGCGCAGTCGCCAACGTCCGCTGGCTGCTCCGATCACGTTTACGTCGTCGTCTCCGTCGTCGAAGGAGAAGTCGGCGTTCTTGAAAAGTTATCTGCACCGTCTCACGCGTATGCATGGCATTTTGTTCGCGCTGTCGTCGCCGCTTGGATCTCCGACAGCTTCGTTGGGTCGAGGCAGCAGCACAGAAGCAGCCACTCCGGTGTACCCGCGAGACATGGAGGCGGTGCTGTTCAAGGACATGCGGACGCTGCTGCACGCAGGCGTGATAGGTGATGCGTTGCTGCTGAAGATTGTGGTGACGAACATCTTCTGCATCATCCGAGCTTCGGACTCACGCTCGCAAAACGCCCCCCTCGAAGATGCGCTTCGTCTCGCTATTCGCACGATCACCAGCGTTATGGAGTTTCTGTTGGAGAGCTTGGACATCAAGCCGAAAGCGGGTGCGAATGGCAAAGCCCCAAAGGACCCAGCACTCTCTGCGTTTCGACTTGCCGGACCGGTGGCTGTCTTTTGCGACTACTTGGAATTGCACCCAGATATGCTGGAGCAACTGGAGCAGCTTGTACTGCATCGCCAGAAGAAACTTTACAGTGACGTTGCAACGAACGCCCAGGGAGGCGGTGCGGATCATTTTGCCTCAGTTTTCCTTGAAACCCTGGCGAATCTTGTCAACCACGCACGCGTTCGCGAGTTGTATGCGCCACTGGTAGTGGATGCAGGCCAGCAAAATGCCAACGGGGCACCTTCTGCTGTTTTTGAGCAGCAGCATTTGCTGAAGGAGAGCCTTGAGCTTCGAGGTTTTGCACCGCTTAAGCAGTATGGCGCGAAGACTACGTGGAAGGATGAGTGGGCGCTGCAGACATCATCGACAGGGGCTAATAGTGCGTCACCAGTGACATCATTGGCGGACGCTGAGGCTGCAAAAGTTCGTGCTTGGAAGTTGTATCACTTCGCGCGTTATTTGTGCGATGGCTATGCAGGAGATTCGCTGCTCTTCTGCGGCGCATCCGGGCTGTTCGCGGCTTCGCACGCCGTCGACAAAGGAAAGCCTCCTCAGGACAATTGCACGTCGGAAGCGTTTACTTCACTCAACCTCGGCTTTCTGTCGTCCGAGAGCACTAAACAGCCGCAACAGCAACCGCAACCGCATGAATCTTTTGGAAACGGCTACCATGCCGGGACTGGAGTGGACGAGGACGACGATTTTGAGGACGAAGTGATCGTGTTCCAGCCGTCGCCAGCGCTACGAGGAAAGTCGGGTAATAATCCAGTCAAGCTGCAAGGGGGCTACATGACCAGCGCGCCCACTCCTTTGGACACATTATCTGGGGCAGGTTCTTTCAGCTTGCGAGCTCCAAGTCCAATCTCACCCGCAGAGGACGAGAGACGTACCAGCGTCAGCAGCCAAAGCAGTGCATTTGGTCCTGGAAACGGTTCGTTTGGGGCATCCCTTGGCTACCCTAGCTTCAACACGTTTAGTGATGCAGGCAGCTTTTCCAGCCAATCTCTGCTATCAGGATGGGGAAACAGCACTAGCAGCAGCAGCAATAGCAACGGTGGCATGTTGGGGGGCAACTTGGGCCTAGGTCTGGGTATGCCGTTCAGCAATGGATTGGACACTGGGTTTAAGATGCCATCAACCACGCCCGGAGGAGCTAGCGATGCGCAGAGCCTTGGCTTTGGCAACCGCGGCGGTGAAGGTCGGTCTTTTGCCCCCATGGCTGATTTGGCGGCTGTAGAGCGCGAGTCCGCTCTGTACCAGCAAAGGACTTCGAGCTTGAGCGCGTTTTTGGGCTCATCGACGCCATCGACCCAGAATGAGACTCAGGACCCATCGCCTCCATGGATGCCCAAGCGCCCTCCTCCAGGGTTTGCAACCGCTTCAATAGGCGCCCAGCAGCAGCAGCAGCACACGCCGAACTCGTTCTTCAACCCGTAGAGTCCGCCTTATTTCGGTTGCTACACCGAACAAGACTTATCTGTCGTTTATCTGACGAACGCAGAATGGAGGCGACGTGAGTGTGACCATTGCTGGGCAACGGCGGTGAAGGTGGCAGAATTGGCGCAGATGAAGCTACACCATGCGAGAGCTAATTGTTTGGACGATGATGGTACGAGTCGCTCCTCTGTTCGCAGCAGCCGACAGCGTGAACATGACCGACCCGGTTGACGCAAGCAATCCAACGAAACAGCACAAGACCACTTCTCCATTACGAACTAGCACCTGAAGACAACACGGCCAAGAACATGCACGATTGACGAGCACCCACCAGATGACCAACCCGACCTGCAGTGAGCGAACGCAGCACCAGCAGAGAGACTTACATCTCTTTGGCTTTCAGCAGGAGGTACTTGTACGAACTGCTCGACAGCTAGCAGACAGTAGTCATCCGTGCACTCCATCGAACGGAAAACAAACACACAAAAATGAAAGCTAACGCGCAGACCCAGCCAAGACAAACCATGCTACAGCACACGCATACATAAAACTCAATCCACAAAGCGAAAAATGCAGCAGAAGAGAGGTATTTCCAGCGACTAACCACCGGAATTCCGTCTAAGTACGAGTTTTCACACCCGCTCATTTGACACTTTCGCCAAGACCTTCGTATCAACATGGGAGCCGCCGCGAGCAAGACCCCGTCGGCCGTCGCCTCGGCCCCGCGCAGGCGCGTGATCCGCACCAACGTGTCGCTGGAGCATCTGGTCGCTCTGTCGCGCGGCGCCGCCTCCGCCGAGCTGCCCGCTCCAGCGATGGCCGTCGAGACGTCGTCGACGCCCATCGACTCGCACGGCTCCCGCGTGGAGCTCATGGAGATGCAGACGCAGCTGCTGCAGGACATGCAGCAGGTGGAGGACTTCGACCGCGTCAAGTTCCTGGAGGAGAGCACGCGCGCCTTCGAGGCCACCGCCAGCAGCCACCGCCCGCGGTCCTCGCAGCCCGTGCGCCTGCCGACCGACAAGACGAGCGCCGCGTCCTCCTCGGGCGTCGGCGGCGCTGGCGAGGAGGAAGTTCACGGCCGCTTGTCGTCGAGGGACCTACGCACGCTGCTGCGGCTCCACTACGAGAAGCCCGAGAGCTGGACGCACGAGGTGCTCGCGGACAAGTACGGACTGGACGTAGGCGCCATGCGCAGCATCCTCCGCAGCGTGGGGCCGCCCAACGTGCTGCCGCCCCGAGGCACCTCCGCGCACCCGCTCGGCGTCTGGTTCGACGTCCCCGTAGCGCACTCACAGCAGCAGCAGCAGCAGCAGCAGCAGCAGCAGCAGCAGCAGCAGCAGCGGTCATAACGATCTAACTACTGTAGGATAAGCTCATCTGGTTTTCCACCAATCGCGTCGCTGCTTGTGGTCTCTCAGCCACCGACATATCCCAAAGTGCGCGAGAATGGCTGGAAGCGGCGCGTCGCTGCCCTCGGCGCTGCCCGTGGCGGCCTCTCCGAGCGAGGAGGAGGTGGCCAGCATGCACCACTTCATCGAGAACGCGCGGGCCCGGCTCGGCAACGTACCCCCCCCCCCCCCCCCCAGCTCTGAGCCGCCCTCTCACCCTTCGCTGTGCAGGGCAATGCCAAGAGCTACCAGTACCTCATCCAGCAGCTGACGCTCGTGCCCGCGCCCATCGCCACACGCCGCAAGATCTTCCGCGCTCTGCCGCGCTGCATCTCCACGATGGCGCGCGAGCCGCGCGCCTACCGCGCGCTGCTGGACGAACTGTTCAAGTTCGACCTGCTGGCCAGCGGCGACCCGCAAGAGGTCGAGGACTACACGAGCTTCATCGTGCACCTGGTGTCCTCCAACACCGTCTACGTGGTGCCCACGCTGCACATGCTGGTGCGAAACATGCGCCGCCCGCAGGAGAAGGAGCTGCCGCCGGACCTCCGTGCGGTGGCCGAGGCGGAGCAGAAGAAGGAAGCGCCCAAGAAACCCGCCAAGGCTGGCGGAATTGCCATTGGAGGATCGTTTGGAGCGGATGCTGTGGCGGCGCCGTCGCCTGTGGTGGATCCGGTGCAGGAAACCAAGGGCCCGAATCTGGACGAACGCATCCAGAACCGGTTCGAAGCCGCACACCAGACGATGGAGCGCGTGCTCACGCTGGTACCGACTGCAACGAACGTACTGTTTCCGATTTTGTGCGAGCACTTCCCGCATAAGCGAATGGACGCGCCCACTCAGGTGGCTTATCTGCGCAATGTGCTACGCGTGACAGGCTATGTGGGCGGACTGCGCGAGCGCGTGCTAGGGCTGGTGATTGACCAGCTTGTGGCGATTGATGTGGAAATCAAGCTGGACGAGAGCGAGGAGGACATGTTCACGATGGACGATTTCCTTGACGACGACATGCTGCCGCCGGATGACGCCTCGCGCCAAGTGGACGAGATGGCCGACAAACTGGATCAGATGATGCTCGTCATGTTTGAGCACATTGAGCAGTGCGCCGCATCCTCCGACACGGCAGTTTCCACCGAAAAGAGCAACGGAAAGGAGGATGTAGATGTACGTCAGGCCGCATTCATCTTCAAGTACCTGCTCAAGGTGTTCGAGCACTCCATTCTGAACACACACCGGTCCAAGTATCCCCAGTTCTTGCTGTTCTACGTATGCCGTATGGACCCTCAATTCCAAGACCTGTTCATCTCGCAGCTGCTGGCCACATCGCTGGATCCCCAGACACCACCTACCACGCGTCAAAGCTGTGGCGCCTACCTGGCCAGCTTTCTTGCTCGCGCCAAGTACATTTCTGTGGCCTATCTTCAGAAGGCTCTGTATCATCTACTGAAGTGGCTGCACGACCAGATGGACATCTACGACGCAGCACACCAGGAACAACTTGAGGAGGAGGAAGGTAGGGATGGCGAAACTGTTGCCGAAAGAGAGGAACGACTACTGGAGGAGGCCGAGAAAATGGAGACTTCCGGCGAGCGCAGCTTTCAGGAGAGCATCTTTATTTCTTCTCTACAGACTGTGTGCTACATAGTATGCTTCCGTGGGTTGGAAATCGCCACCAGTGACGACGGCGCCGGCTACGAGTTTTTGCGCAGTCTCGGCTGGGAACGGCTATTGGTCACAAGCGGCGGCTACTGCCCACTGGCATATTGTCAGCAGACGGTGGCCACGGAGTTCCTGAACCTGGTGGAGGCGTTCGATTTGGTCTCGGAGGACTGCCTGGAGCGCGTGGACCAGGCTATTGGCTCAGTCTCTGCATCTACCAGCAAGTCGGCCAAGTCGATGGAGCGCTCCAAGAAGCCCACCGCCGGATCAGCTTCTGCTAATACCCTGCTTGGCCAACGCCAGCCTCTCGAGACCTTCTTCCCGTTTGACCCCTACCTTCTGCGTCGTTCGTTCCGGTATATTGGCCCGTTTTATCTATACTGGAAGCACGCAGACCCGACCTCAAGTGAGAACTGCGAGTTGCTGGAGGCTGTTAAGGCTACTATTCACCAGATGCAGGAGGATGCTGAAGAAGAAGAAGAATACGATGGAAGCGAACAGGAAGAGGATCTGATCGATGAAGACGTGAGCATGGCCGGAAGCGCGCCCAACCCTATCGGTCTGTCGAATGCTTCCTATCGCGCTGATAGCTTCATGGGCAGTCTCGGTCGGTCCTGCAACATGTCAGTTAGTTCGTCGTACGACGGTGAAGGGTTTGCAGATGAGGATCGCACACCAGTAAGACGTCCACTGCCGTCGCGTACCATGTTTGACCCGTCCCCAGCTCTATCGGCCAGTTCACCTCCATCGAGACTCCCTCCGCTAGGCTCTGCGGACGCTTTCACACTCGGTGGCTTCGATGACGACGATGAGGACGATGGATTTTAGAAAAAAGCAATACAGGACGATGACTGCACACGAAGCAAGAGCGATGGATAAGCATTTCGAAATGCGATTGCAATAAGCTATTTAGCCACACGAGGGCGGTGATTATACATAAAGTAAAGGGAGACAGACCAAGTAGCTCAGCGACTACGAGGCCCTAGCAGAAGCCAGACTCAAGCACAAGGCCATGGTCACAGCCTACATTCAGTCCCAGCATCGATGCGTTCTTGCTCACAGGATCGGAACCGACAGCATCAGTGAACGAAAATGCTGCAATGACTGCACAATGTGCCATCGAATTTCCAGCGCTCTACCGCCGGTTAAGTTGTGCGCGCAGCTGCTCGTTGTCGTCCTCCAGACGCACCAACTTGGGCACCACTTCCGAGTCCACTTCCTCGATCTGGTTTTTGAGGTGGTGGTTCTCCTCGCGCAAACGCGAGACCTCCTCGCGCAAGTACGTGTTGATGTCCAGCTGTTGCTCCAACGATGTCTTGGCCTCCAGCAGGGCATCTTCAACTTCCAACTGCTTGACGTGGGCCAGATCAGCTTGCTCCTGCACCATGCGGTTGCAGTCGGCCATGATCCTCTCCACCTCGTCCTCCTTCTGAGCGATCTCGCTCTTCTTCGCCTCCAACGAGGTCTCGTAATTCGAGATCTGCTCCTGGCTGGCATTCACCTGTTCGTGGTGCCTGCGCAGCGCGTCCTCGTTCTTTTCCAGCTGAGCGCGCAGCGTCTGCATCTCGAGCTCGTACTGCACCTGCCCCTGCTGCTGGTTCTGCGCGGCACGCAGCGTCTCCTGCTCGTTCAGCAGCTCGGAGATCATCTGCTCGTCTGCCGCGCGCTGGCTCTTGACGGTCTGCAGGGCCGACGCCTGCCCGCTGAGCTCCTGCTGCAGCTTCATGAGCCTCGTGTCGATGATGCGGCGACTGGCCAGCATGTCCTCGTGCTGCTGCACCTTGTTTTCACTCTCGCGCGCGGCCTTGCGCTCGTCCAGCATGCCCGTGAGCTTGGAGATCTGGCCCTGCAGGACGCTCTTCTGCTCGCGCTCCAGCTTGAGCGCGTGCTCGAACACGGTGCCCGAGCGCTTGGCGTCCTCCTCCTCCGTGAACGTGCGCACGTTCGGCGTCAGGGGCGACCACTCGCCGCACTGGCGCTTGGCCTCTTGCACCACGCGCACGCGGAACACGTACGTCTGCGTGCAGATGTGAGTAAATAATAATATAATTGTCAGAAAGGAAAAAAATAAAAAAACAATTAACTCATGAGGAGGTGGCCGCACCGTGTTAGGCGCGAGCCCCTTGACGGGGAACATCTTGCCCGTGAAGAGCACCGAGTCGTTCCACGAGTAGTAGACGTATCCGTGCTCGCTGTGGCTCTGCGGAGAAGGAAACAACGGACGTTAGTACTCAAGAAAGGAGAGAGAACAACTGGGTTGGTAACCGACCGCCTGCAGCTTGTACTGCGCGTCTCCGTCCGCGCTCGGCGGCTTCTCCACGCGCAGGGTGATGGACTGGTCCGTCTTGGACACGACCTCGGGCGTGAGCAGCGTCGGCAGCTCCGGCATCACGGTGAACTGCATGGCGGCGGCGGCTTCTTCTGCGTAGTGAGCTTGCAGTTAAGATAGTCCGGTCAATTGCTTCTTTGGGACACCTGGGACTATTTGGGACTATTTCGCGGAATTAATGAATCACAATTTCTCATGTTTGTGCTCGTTAAATGGGTGCATCTTATCGTCATCGTCACTGAAGCAGAGTTCACCCTCCTCCACAAAGGCCGGCAGCACACTAGTTTTACTAGCCAGCTACCACGCTGCCGCCAATTTACCAGCGCATAACGCGGCTCTGCGCGGGCAAGTCCCAGACGAAGGGGCGGCCGGGCGTGGGCGGCAGGTTCTTGGCCTCGAGGTCCTCGAGGATGCCCTTCTCGGCGTCGCCCTCCCACTCGAAGCGCACGTTGTGCGTGGCGGCGTGCTGCAGGATGAGCTTGTCGCGCGCCTCGTGGGTCGTGCTCATGGCCGAGCGCGTGCCCGTGGGGTCGTAACGCAGCACGGCCGGGTTCTTGTTGCCGGGCGACCCGCGCTTGGCGTCCGCCGGGATCTCGGCGCGCTTCTCCGTGGGGATGGACGGGTGCACGCCCACCTCGGTCGGGTACGGGAAGCGGCGGATGTCGCGCGTGTAGTAGTTGATGTTGTAGATGCTGTCCTTGGAGTCGCTGGACGGCACGAACACGCCCTCGGCCTGCTTGTCGGGCGACGGGTAGCGGTAGCCCTGCGACACGGCCGGCGACTGGTTCACCTGCTTGGTGCCCGTGGCCTCCGTGAACACCAGCATCTGGCGCAACTGTCTCCCCCCCATCGATACCAAAACGTTAGCGTCGCTTTTAGGTCCGAGGCCAATCGACGGACAGCGCGCGCACCTTGTTGCGCAGCTCCGCTGGCAGCAGCTTCTGGTACTCGAACTTGACGAAGGGCTTCCACGCCTCTCTGCCGCTCATGCTGCTGCTGCTTCCTGAACGCGCTCGGTCCAAGTCGTCTCCCCCTGCTAAAGAGCTGGCCTGCACCCTCGGAAATGAAGGCGCCGCTAGCCGCACGAATACCCCGGATTTTGGCCAATCGTATTGGATCGTTTTATATCCAATCACATATGCACACTGTGGACCACACCACTCTGGTATCATCAAAGCCATGCCTACATTCACTCCTTATGGCCGAGCGGCAGTACGCCGAGGCGCTGGCGGCGGCCGAGCGCGCGCAGAGCTTCGAGCGCGCGGGCCAGGGCGCGCAGGCCGTGCCGCTCTTCCAGCAGGCGCTGCGCATCCTCAAGCGCCTGGCGGTGGTCGAGTCGGCGGCGCAGCGCGCGCGGCTGCAGCCCACGATCGCGGAGCTGCAGACGCGCGTGGCGGCGCTGCAGCAGTCGAGCGACTTCCTGCTGGCGCGCGCCATGGAGCAGCACGCGGCGGCCGCGGGGTCGGAAGACGCGGGATCCGTCCAGGTCGATGTCGTCATAGAGAGGTACATCGCCGCCGCGGAGACCTACATGCAGGCGCTGAACGCTCTGCCCGCGAGCGAGACGACGGCCAGGACGGCGGTCACGGAGCAGCTCGAGTACGTCATCGACTACGTGTCCAAGCTCAAGTTGCAGACGCAGACGCAGCAAGTGGACGACGGCAGGGACGACGCGGACGTCGCAGCGCTGATGTGGCCCGAGCCCCCGACGCACAAGACGGCGCAGGTGACGCCAGCGTACGCGTCGGCTGCCGTCAGACCGGCAGCAGAAGCGAAGGCGGAGGAGAATCCCGGGGATGCGTACACACCGCAGGAACTCGATGTGCTGCGCAGGTCGTCGCAGATCAACGGCCACCTGTTCGTGCCGTGGCTGGATGATTTAGACGCGCAGGAGAAGTTCAGCCTGCCGGAACCATTTGACGACCCGGACGGATATGTGCCGCTCTCAGCCAAGCAGAAGAAGAAGGAGGCGACGTGGACGAGACCGAACGACTATGCTGCAAAATGCGGCCATGCGCCGGTGATGATCGCGCACGTAGGAGTGAACCCGTTGGTGGTGAAGCAGGATATTGTCACGGACTGCTCGTTCGTGGCGTCGCTGTGCATTGCTGCAGCTTACGAGCAGAGGTTTCAGAAGAGGTTGATCACGAACATCATTTTCCCAGCCGATCCAAGGACCAAGCAACCTGTCTACAACCCTTTCGGCAAGTACGTCGTCAAATTGTGGGCTAACGGGGTTCCTCGCAAGGTAGTCATCGACGACTTGTTGCCGGTTAGTGCTTCCTCCGGGCAATTACTCTCAAGCTGCACCACTCGAAAGAACGAACTTTGGGTGAGTCTCATTGAGAAGGCATACTTGAAGCTGAACGGAGGCTACGACTTTCCTGGTGGGAATTCAGGCATCGATCTGTTTGCTCTCACCGGGTGGATTCCGGAACGCGTTCCTGTTTCCGAGCTGGTTGATGCACCGAGCAAAGAAGAACGTTTGTGGGAACAGCTCAAGAGCGCTTTTCACTATGGAGATTGCATCATTACAATGTCCACGGGAGACATCACGAAGGAAGAGGCTAAAGCAATTGGGCTCGTTCCCATGCACGTCTACGCCGTGCTCAACGTATACGAGCTTGCCAACACTTCAGACTCCTCTGGAAAAGACAAAAAAATACGGTTGCTACAGGTGAAAAACCCATGGCGCAAGATGAGCTGGAAGGGTCCGTACTCGCGTCACGATACAACACGATGGGACAGCGCGATTGGTGACGAACTGCGAACGTATCAAAGTCAGTTCTACACAACCGAAGAGACTGAATCTGAGAAAGCCGGTGGGCAGCAGGACGATGGCTTGTTTTGGATCGACTTTGAGTCGGTGAAGCAGTACTTCGAAAGCTTGTACATGAACTGGAATCCTGAGCTTTTTCCTTACAAAGGAGTCTGCCATGAGCATTGGCCCGTGGAGCTAGGACCTGTGAACGATTCCCTCACGCTCGGATTTAACCCGCAGTATTCCCTCACGTTCTGCAAGAACACACCTGCCGAAGAAGGAACAGCTGCAGCAGCTGGATCATGTACTGTGTGGGTTCTACTTTCACGGCATGTCAGCACCATTGAGCGCGATACTGACTACTCAAACCAGCAGTTTCTAACGCTACACGTTTATCGCGGTACGCCTGGACGGCGCGTGTTCTACAATCACTACGCGGTGTCGCGAGGAGCGTACAGCAATAACCCACACACTCTCGTGAGTCTGGATTTGGATTTGGCGGATGACTCTGAGCCTTCTTTTACTCTTGTGGCATCGCAGTATGAGAAATTTGCGGCTCTCGACTACACGCTCTCCATTTTTTCGACGCGTCCATTTACCTGTGAGCCCATTCCACAACTTGTGACGGCCTCACCGACATCTATTGTGATCCCGGGAGCCTGGGACTCGGTTTGCGCCGGTGGCCGCCCATTTTACTCGACATTCATGAACAACCCTCAATTTCATTTGCAGCTGCAGAAACCATGCCGATCGCTCTTCCTGTTTCTTGAGACAGAAGCCTTCTTTTCCAAGGATACCAACAATGCTAGTTTCCCGATCAATTTGCGAGCAGCTTTGCACACACGCGAGCGAATGTGTGGATTGCATATTTCAGGAAATGCCCCCCTAGAGGACGAAAAACCGCTGAAGGTACTGAGTTCTGGTGAATACCGTCCAGGGTTCTGCTTCATCGAGGTAGATGCAGCTGTGTTGGCTTCCGGTTTGCACGATATCTTGCTGATTCCATCCACTTTTGAGCAAGGCGTTCTGGGCAAGTTCACGGTGCGCGTCGTAAGCGATCCACCCGCAGGTGCCAACATTGCTTACCAGCAGCTCCCTCCTGAGGGCCACGGTATGGAACTTACAAGGCTCCAAGGCAAGTGGGACATGCGGACTGGCTCAGCTGCTGGGTGCTCCAATTACGGGTGCTACACGTTCAACCCCAAGTATTTGGTGCATGTCACGCAGGAATGCGATATACTAGCTCGGTTGTTAGTACTCGAGCCAGAGGCAGACGCATCACCAGGCGAGTCTCCTACGGAAGGAGGACCTCCGTCCATTAACCTGTCAGTGTTCGAGAGTACGTCGGAAGGGGATCTACTACTTTCAACAAACCCAAAACTAGCATTTGCGGGCGCCACGTCGGCGCGGGGAGTGTACGTGAGTGGCGCGCCCAGTGGAGTCCTGGCCAAAGCTTCGCGAAGTTATGCCCCGGGCTGGTACATTGTACTTCCGTCCACCTTTGAACCTCAGGGGTTGAGCTTTGAGCTTCGCCTCTATGCATCTGCTCATGTTGACGTACGTTCGCTCTGACCGGGACAAGTACTAGGGACAGGCCATTGTCGTGCCATGGCGGCGGAAACGCGGCTTGGGGCCGGTTCTTATTGTTGTTTCGTCATCGGCGAGCAACAGCCTGATGAGCGTATGAAACGATGATTGGGACGTGCGACCGCGACAGCGTTATGCTTGATTCCCGTGTGGTGCCAAGCCCTTTGTCGTGAACGCTAATGCCGGCGCCGAGTAACGCTGACCACAGGCATGTCAATTATTACCAACTAGTTGATGACTATTAACGGCTGGGCGCGGGCTGAAGGAAGCTGGGCTGCGGTAGGTGGGTGGGAAGACCACCCTTTGCTTTGGCAGTTCAAGTACGCTGGAGTCTCACGGTCCAAGCCTTTTGCGCCACGTCTCAGTTGTACTACGTGGATCCCGATATTGTTACGAGGCTCGTGTATTGAAGGAGCCGTTCTGGCAGACTAAATTGACGATCCACATGCCCGGAGAGTATCGACGGGGCACGGGATCTGCGACTGGGCAACCAATATCTGGGACGGACGACTAACGAGTTCGGCCAAGAAGTTGCAGAGGTACAAAGCGAGTCATTGTCGGATTTACCTGCCAAGACACGATGAGCAGTTTCCTGTTTCAGCCTTGCCCTCAAATCCGCAGCAATGACGAACAAGATTCTGCCAAGCGAGCTGGGCAGCGAGCCACAATGAAAGCATCCCATGCACGGCAGCAGCGTTACCGGGAGAGGCAGCGGCAGTACGTAGACCAACTTGAGGCTACCGTGAAGCGGCTTCGAATGGATGTGGACCAGCATCTGATCGCGCGCCACAACGCCCAGAAAGTCCAGTCACCTGACAACCTGTTGGGCATGCCGACTCGACCCAGCATGGTGACGGCGTCCAACGTGGTTACCATTATGACAGGATGCATGAAGGCGTTTGAGTCTGGCGTACAAGTCCAACAGAGGAGGTTCCTCGAGTCAGCAATGCGCAGTGATGTGCACTTTGGGTGCCACGTTGGACGCGATAGTATTCTCGAGCAGTGGATGTATTTCTTGCTATATTTTAACGACGCTGCGCCGACGTTGGAGCACTGTGAAGTTAGTGTGGACTTCTTGGAGAAGGATTATGCGGCGGGGAGCATTGGCGTAACACTAGTCGTTCGACTGACACGCCGGAGTTTGGCCACCTTCTTCCCCCATACTCTTGCCAGCAAGCGCTTACGCGACAAGCTATTGCAAAAGTCTGTGCTGCGACTGCCGATGAGTGTCTTCTTTCAGTTCGACGAACAGGGCAAAGTCTCCCGCTATGACCCCACCATCGACTTCGTGACTGGGCTTTATGCGGTGCTTCAAGACTACCGGGACGTGGCGAGTACGCTGGAATCGGCCAATATCGACTCCTTGGGGCAAATTCGTGGAGATCTATCTCCAGCTGCGACGAGTCATCTCGGAGTCAGCTTTCACTGTGACCGCCGTAGCCATAACCATGCCGAGATGGAGCACGATGGCTCCCGCTCCACTGCTCGCCTCGACAAACTCTCGGTGTCTTTTCTCCTGTCAAGTGGCGAAGGCATGCGGCACACTGACAGTGATGGACAATCTGCGACCTGAGGATTGATTTCCAGTACATGTAGCGCGCGTGAAGGGCGGCTTACGTATAGTTATAGTGGTAGGTGCTGTGCGAGGAGTTACGGACGGTCAAAGGACTTGCAGACATGAGAACACACATACGTGTAGTATATGACAGTTCAATGAAACAGATTTCGTAACTAACTAAAACAGCTCCATCACCACAATGTGGCCCCTTGCAAACACAGTCTTATTCCCGTGTCCGTCGACACCTCAACTGTCGGCATATTCGTCGAGGACGTGCCGACGCACAAGCCCTTCCGACTTACCTGGAGAACCCATTGCAATAGTTTTGTCATAATGGCCGCTCTAAGCCAACCCAGAAGGGCAGGCACAGGGGTTCATATTCGTCCCCTTTACGCCGATATCACTGATTTTCATCCACTTGCATAAGTAAATGTTTCCTGTATGCTTGATCCTGATACACGTATTTGTATTGTGTGATCCTGTATCTGGTATTCAGATACTGTATTTAATACTAAGTATTAATGGGTAAAGTATCTAGTCGCTCCTTGCTCTTGCTCATATGTGATTGTCGCTTACTTGTCAGTGACAGGCTGTCACTCAACAAATAATTGTACTAGTGCCAGTGTGCTTTCGTAAGGTACATCATAAGCGCGTGCGCAGTTCATCTACATACAGGTCAACTCCATCATCGTTTGGTGTTGGGCTGCCTTCCTCATCCCGTTCTCCGCTGAGCTCAGATGGTGCGTTGGTGGCCGTTCGCCAACAGTCAAATGACACAGCGTAATTTTACCGTGGCTTCTCTCCACAGCCCCTGTGGTGTTTTCGTTCGAACACTTGATCGATTAGCCAGCAACATTGCACATAGCACGATATTTTACTCAGGTGAAACTAAAAACACGTATTAGATACTACGAAGTATATCACAGGGTATCAATCTAGCATCCTGGTGCATCAATGATCCTGACCCAGGGTCTGCTTTGGTGTCTCTAATCCTACTACAAGTATTGGATCATATCGGATCAACGGATCAATGTGTATCAATGGTGAATATGAACCTCTGGACAGGCATCATGAACTGCGAATGGTGAAATGAGAGTAAAGAGCATGGGAAGACACGACGCACCATTCGCCAACTCCGTTGCAAGTGGACATCCAGCAGGGTTCGCAACTGAAGGTAAAAATATCACCTGTCAATTGAGTCAAGTGCACAAGTGAGCCCTATTATGAGTGTGGTCGTCTTTTCTGACCGCGCCGTTAAACTGGATCGAGGAAGGCTTGGCCATTGCGTCTCGCGATTTATTATTCTATCTTTTCCACGCCCAATACGTCCTTTAGGATATCGTATGTCGTTAAGCTGATGCCGGTAGATACAGGGCTCTGCACAGACGCACAGAACATCGATGTTAGTGGATATTGAAGTAGCAGTGATTAATTGATGAAGCGTAGCTGATACTTACTCGCATCCAGTTTACTGACACACCCTTGAAGAGGCCCTGCCAGCCTTCCCGCGCCATAATAATCCGCGCAGTGGCAATTACACCCGTATACTGCATTTTCACTTTTGTTCCTGAAACGTAGCCGTCGGTCTGGATTCGCCTCCTGATGGTATCCATCGGATACGTGCCTAGCAGCACCAACAAGAACAGCAACATCGTAAGCTACAAAATCGCCCAAAGGCCAACTTGGGTTTGCAAGAAAGGACACTTACTGGTTTGTGCTATACAAGCTGCAAAATACGAGCACCCAAACTTGGTCAACGGGTTAAGACTTGGCTCTGGTGCGTGTGTGTCGCACTTTTGCTCCAACCGCCGACGCTGCAACTCAAGTGCCTATCGATACGCATTCGACAACGTCAACCATACGTGTTAGTTTACGCAGTTGCACCACCACCCAGATCGCAAAGGCGCACGTACCCATATCTTGAACCTCTCATTCAGTGAAAAGCCAATGCCAGTGTATGGCAACGTGCCCAACAGCGACGGCACAAGTCCGCGCGAAAACGACCGCACGCCATCCACCTTGTACATCGTAGCCACAGCTTCGTAGATACTAGTGTACCGATGCTTCCCCATCTGCACCATGTACCTCGCCCGAACGATGTCGAGCGGGTACGCCACCACTAATGACAGTCCTCCTGCGAGCGACCCGGCCGTCACCAGCTGCAGGTTGCTAAGCTTCGGCATGTCCGCGCTCCCGTCCCTCTCCGCTTTCCGGAAATTGTAGGCGTGGAACTTATGCCTGAAGAAGTCGAACCCTGAGTGCTGCAGCCCGGCATACGGGATCACTCGAAAGATATTGAGCATATTTCCGCGAAACAGCGCGTGGAAGCCGTCCTGCACGTAAATGTTCCTGGCCATCCTGGCGGCGTTGCGGAAGTTGAATTTCTGTTGGTCGTTCACTTGGAACAGGATCTTGACGCGGTCTAGCGGGGCCAGCGCCGACTTGGCGACAATGCCCGCCATGCCCCCCGCCAAGAAAGACTTGGAGACGGTCAAGATGGACCCTTTCCTGTCCGCCGCATCGGCTGCGTCCGCGTGGTTCTGCCTCCGCAAGGCCGCAGCCTTCTCCTCCTGACTCGTGTCCATGGGGCTGAGCGTGTCGTCCGGGTGGAGGCCATAGCCTGCAATCGAAGCCTCGTAGTCCTCGTACTTGACCGCGTCACGGAAGCGGCTGTCCTTTTCTGCGCCCGCCGCCGTCAAGATGGCTACAAACTTGTCGTCCCCTTCGTGCAACCTCTGGGCAGCCCGCACCCGTTGCCGCGTCTGCAGCAGCTGCACGATCTCCACCGCGTCGGGGGGCTCGTCCTCGGGCTTGAGGTCTAAAAATAGGCTCTCCCCGTCGCCCATGCCGAAGTCGATAGCCGCCATCTGCGTGGCCCACGACGTGTACACGGTCTGCACGGCCTGCGGGCTCTGCGCCTTCCAGCGCATGACCCACTCGCAGAAGGCGGCGAAGTCCAGCCGGTCCTCCCGCCGGGCCATGTCCTGTCGCACGCGCCGGATCGTGTCCGCGCTCGGGTCCAGCCGCGCGATCTCGTCCGCCAGCGCGCCGCGCGTGATGGCCCCGCGCGCGTCCGGCCGCAGGTCCGCGAAGAAGGCGCGCATGATCTCCAGCACCTCGGGCGTCAGCGCGAAGTCCGGGTTGTACATCTTGAGCGCCTGCAGCGCGTACGCCAGCTGCCGCCGGTGGCGGCGCGCCGCCTCCCCGTCCGGGTCCGAGTCCGCCATGAGCTCGTCGGGCTGCGGCTGCGAATTTGCGGACTGGGTGGCAAACAACGGAATTAGAGTGACAAATGTGGGGGTTGGATGGGGAAGTTTGTAAGGAAGCGAACTAGGAACTGGGCGTAAAGTCGAGCCAATTTAATTGATGGAGACCACGACTTGAAGTTCAAAGTTCATGACGTTCATCTCATCAACAGCGTGCTGGTGGTGCGGGTCATAGATAAATGAACTCTTTCATTTTTGATAGCGACGAGGGGCAGCGATGATAAGAATGGCGGACGTGAGAAGCGTCGACGCTGCGGGCCTCGAACATTGGCTTCACAGCCAATTTGTACATGCACAGCGCCAACACGAAAGCGACACCAACGGCCTATTATCCTGTTGTGAAGTCGACGGGGCTGTATGTGTTTGGCGGAGAGCTACTGGCGGCGGTCTGACCACGAAATGACTGTGCATTGCCCCCACCTTCGCGCAACAACAACAACTTCAACGTGCTATATTTGTGCGCACGAAACGACGCCACCACAACATGGCTACATCGTTTTCCATACACCGCACAACGCAAGACAAGAAGAGCGCAAGTAGCTCACGATGGACGCATGCATCGCTCGGGGAGGAATCTCCCACGTTTTATCCCAGGTACAGAACTGCCGCGTCAACGTCGAGTGGAGACTGTAAACTCACCTCCGACCCCCCCCCCCTTTTTGACCAGGCTCGAGCCTCCCTCAAAAATCCGTCGCGTCCATTCACGCCGCAGACTTCGTCTCGCCCCCTCTTCCATGGCGATGACTACCGACCTGGATCCCGCCCGAGCTCGTCGTACACGGTGGCGGAGCTGAAACAATTCGATCACCAACAGACGCACCAGAAGCTGACACCGTCAGTACCAAAGCCGACGAAGCTCCCACCACGACCCAGCGGCCTCAAGACTCGGTCTCCAGCAACACCCCAACCCACTGAAAAGACGCAATCAAATGGGACGGCAGCATCAGGAAGTCTCAAGTTGGTGCACGCACCAATTCTGTCAGACGACGACGAGTCCGACGACGAGCTGTCTACCGCCGATTTTGGCAGTGCCGACGCCCAAGCGACGGCGGAGACGCAGTTTGACCCAGAGGCCTCCCTCAGCCTGCCTTCCAACGTGAGAATGTGGCAGCTCCTCGCGTCCTTTGCTAGTAACTCGATCTGACGCCATCTTTTGCGTTGCTGGTTAGGATGAACTGGTGCAGTCGTACGATGGCGTTGAGCGCTGCATCAACGAGTTAATTGATCGAGCAGAGTCACCAGATTGTAGTGCAGAAGTGGGTCGCTTGCGTGCGCTGGTGGACGGCTTTGTGAGCTTGAACTCGTTCCTCCAAACTGGGAGCAAGCAACAAGAGGCAGAGGACGATGCAGCGGCCCAGCTTCGAGCTCGGCTGTTCGACAAACTTTCCAGGGTGTTGCTCGAACGCTGGAGTATCAATGCGGGTTGTGTACTGGAGCTTGCGCCTTCTCTTTTGGCTCTATACGGCGCTACTGGAGCTGGAAGTGATGACCACGGCAAGGCCAGCGCGCAGATCAACAAGCTCGGTAAAACGCTATTTGTTCTGAGCAAGGACAGTGGCAACGATAGCTGCTTCTGCAACGTCCGTTACGTGGAGGCCATTCTCCACGCTATCGCTGACACTAGCGACCAAGCATCCGGACGCCAGGATGATAAACACTCGAAGGACAATGACACTGCAATTGTCATCTCGGCAGAGCAGCAGAAAATCCCCATGAAGACGCTAATTTACGCGGCAGGAACTCTAAAGAATATTTCAAACGCCGAAGACAAGATGGCTCGCCTACTAGCCACTAACCGTGCGATCGCAATTTTGAGCGAGACGATGCTGTGGCGCTCCGAAGATGCCGCGAAGAACAAGGAGATCGCGCAGTTTGTGATCCAAACCACTGGCATTCTACGCAATTTGTCGGTCTCCAAGAGCAACCACAAGCAGTTTCTTGAAGCTCACATCCCTCAGCGCCTGTGTGGCATGATCCCCGCGTTCATCGAGCACCAAGAACTGATGGTGAACATTTCGCGCATTTTGAGCAAGCTCACTTTGCACGAACTACCGCGGGCTCAAATCAATCAGCGCTCTACGAACGTGCAGTACCTCGTGGGCCTCATTGACCACCAGCAGAACTCGTGGCTTTCACTCGTGGATCAGCAGCGTCCCGATATGCGATTCCAGGACTTGCTCTTCGTCCGCGTCTTCTTCGTCCTCGGGAATTTATGCGCTGGGAATGATCAGAACCGACATCTCATAGCCTCAAACCTCTCCGGCATTTCGATTATGCTGGAAGTTCTACAGTTCTACGCTGCTCGGTACTCAGACGCTCGGGACGCTGAGACCGTTGACGACGAGAAAGAAATGCGTCGTCGTGCTGCTGAGGGAGAGCAGGCGATGGAAGTCTTGATCAAACTCGTCCGCGTGATCGCCAACCTAGCGATGAACGCCGATGTGGGAGCTCAGCTAAATGGGGACAATGGGATCACACCGCTGCTCGAAATTCTTGAAGTTGCGCAGCGCGTAGGAGACGAAGAGCTGATGTTGAATGCCGTGAGCTGCATAACCAACGTGTCGTACTATAGTACCGCACCGACCGCCGACTCGAAGAGTACGAAGGCCCCCTCAGTTCAGAGCTGCGACTTCTGCTTCATCGACAACAACCGCGTTGCCATCACCCAGCTCCTCTCACGGATTCTTTTGGATAGAAACGAAGAAGCTGTGGTAGAAGCGGCTAGAGCTTTCGGCAACTTGTCGCGATTCAAAGACGTGTTGGCGTACATGGGTGACCTTAAGGTGCTGGACTGTCTTGTCGTGCTGCTAGACCACAGCAACCGCGAAGTCGTCTACACGGTCTGCGGTGTCTTGATGAATGCCGCGCTTGACCACGGCACACGACAAGCCTTACTGTCAGTCCGACCCACCGTGGAAAACGATGCAGTTGACGTCCGGAGTTTGTTGGTTGGAATTGTCGAGTGTGCTGCGGCGGATGACCTGGAAATGACGCTCATCGCCAGTAAGGCGCTCTACAATCTGCTGCTGTCCAAGGATGCCGCGCCAAATAGTGGAGGTGATGGCGTTAACTTCACGTCCGATGCGATGAAGCTACGCCGAACTATTGAAGAAGTACTGGGGGCAATCAGCATAACGGAGAGAGGAGGCAGCAAAGGGGCGAGCGAACCAAACGAAGACGGGGATGAAGAGGCATCCGACTCGTGGAGCAGCCAGCATGAACTTCGCTTGGTGCTGCCACAGCTACTGAGAAGTGTCAACTCGGTCGTAAACGCGCAGTAATACACTTCCACCCCTTCTCATCGCATTCGGTATGTAGCTCTGGTCCCTGCTCTCGAGGAAGTAGTCGTAGTATCTCGATTCAGGAAGTGTTGCAGCTAGATCCTTCCTGAAAGCGAGCAACTATGTAGCTTCCACATGCTGAAGACAAAGTTGAAGCCGAATTAGCTCCGCCCCCAAATAAATAGCTCCGCCAAATAAATCGTCTTGACCACACTACAACACCATTGCGACGCCATAGTTAGCAGAGTCTACAGTGTAGACTCCACAGCCAGCGCGTGGGGATTACAGTAAAGACTGTCCGTGCTGAGGCGTACTTCTTTTCTCGATGAAGGTCCAGCCAACTGCATCTCAAACACCAGCGCAGGAGATACACACAAGCAGGTGTGCTGCGGTGTACCGTTGGGTGTCAGACATGTGGCATCGAAGCCACATCGGACATCGAAGCGAGTATTCTGTCGAGCGGCTGCTGGCATTCCGAGACTACTACAAGCGTACCTCGTTCACTCGCGCCGTGGCCGTTTGCATGCTGACGCCAATTCCAGCAATAACGGTGGCTCTACTGATCGACTGTACTCCACTACGACCCCCGTCCGAAGGTTGGCAGGCAAACTACGGCTTCTGGATTCGGTGGTTCTTAGCCTTAGTTGCTGTCTCCGTGGGTGTCACCTTACAAGTTCGAGAAGTTATCTTGCCCGGGGCCATTTCAAACGCTGGAGCTGTGGTGATATCGTTGGGAACTGCTGTCACTGATGTGGCAGTCGCTTTTGCTGTGGCAGTCACGTGGCGCTTTCCGATTCCGTTTGGCTATGTTTTGATGGTCGGCCCGTACTTGTTGATAGTCTTGAGCTTGACGCTTCTGGTGATTGGGCGACGACTGCTTGCCGAGTCGTCCGTCCTGCGTCAGCAGATCAAGTCACAAGCCACGATCATCTTTGCCCAGGGAGCTGTGGCGATGGCGTACCCATTTTTTACCGCAGTTTTCTATCAACTCTCCGGACCTGGGCAAACCGTGTTTGTCCTCGTGATTCCCCTGTTCAAGCATGTCACCAAACATATCATCGCGAACGCAGCCCAGGGTCTCCATGAATACATCGGCCCAATCGTAGTCTTCTCGGTGGACGTCTTTAACGTCTTCTACGTTGCCATCTGCATGCAGATCTCAAAGACGATGGTCACCACGCTGCTCATCATTGCGTCCGACAGCTTTCATGTCATCGTCGCTCTTCGAGATATTTTTCATCACGCCAAAGTCGTCACACCAAGTCGAGACGAGGAGCCATCCAGCTCAATGAATTACCTGGAAGACTTACCCAACGTGATTCGCGACTTGTTCGAAGATGCAGATATATTATCACGTGGCTGCCGGATTCGAGTGGCTGCTCCATTCCCCTTGCCACTATCGGATGAGAGCAGCGCTCTCTTGAACTCAATTTCGAGGGATTCGCGAACGACTCGAACGTTCTCGTCGTCGTCGCGCGTGAATGCACTAGGTCCAGCAGTTCTCGCAGCACAACAAGTGACCAAACCACAGTCATTGGATGCACCTAAACAACACCAAGCATTGACGGCCAGTTCAGCTCCTACCCTTGACCCAGAAGAAAAGCTTCAGCGAAAAGGTTCATCTCCTACAAGACTTCCCACCCTGATTCACCCAGGCACAGCAACATCAGCCAACCGACTTCATTCTGCTTTGCCACGCACTGCAGCGGAAGAAGCCGTTCGGGATGCACTTCAGACCCTGTTTCATTCGGAATACCTCCTCATGGCCGAGTATACGGAGTGCACACTGCCCATGCTGTACGCGGTTTACTTGCCGACCCTATATCATCTTCCAGCGGCGCCGTACTACCCCCAAACCGCATCATCAACGCCTGAGAAGCTGACGCAAGATGTGATCAACATTTTAATCTTCGGCGCAGTCGAGTTCGCGGGATTTGTCGTCCTTCTCTTCCTTCTCAAGCGGAAATTTGGGATCTCTCCGCTGTATCAACTCGCATTCGTGCTGGAGACCCAGATGCGCACTGTGCAAGGCCACCTTTTTGTTTGGACTGTTTTCATTTTACACATGCCACTGAAGCACTATGGTAAGTTCTTTCTCTGTCTTGTGCTAGCCCCGAGTTGTCGCCTCTAACGTACTGCATGTGTATCGACTTAGGCGTAGACTATGCCCTTCAATTCGACTAGACATTTTGTCAGCGTTTTCTGCGCGTCATTTTTCACGACCTATGCTGTTTTGCAGCAACGTACGACGCGAGTGGTGAGCCACAGCAGGATGAAGGCACGGGGGGAGGTGGTACGAAGCCCATACTGTAGAACTCATACGACCAGTTGAAAGTTTAACATCTCCACACAGATGACGCCGTATTGTACGTTCCGAAGCTGCCGGTACATTAGAACCTTTGGTTTACAAGATTTCGCTAATCGGTGTGCCTCGGGAAGTGCTTAGAGCAGCAGCGCCATAGTCTGCAGCTGGCTCAAGTCGGAGAAGGTTCATAAACAAAATATGTTTCTTCCCATGGGCTCGATCAAAACTTATTGTGAAGTATCCTCAGCTATTTTTCCTTTTTAAGGGTCGGTCAGTGTTGGCTCGGCTCGACAGCCCACGACAATTGACGGAAGGTAGATACCACAAGGGAGTCAATCTAAGCGGTTCCTGGATGCTAGCGGCATCATTTCACCAACAAGGGTTGACTTGTCGCCGTGCTACGCGCCAGTGTCCGAAGCCGACCACAGCAGCAGCAAGGGACAGGGTTCTGCGCAATTCAAGATCAGCCATCAGATAAATACTCTCCTTAACCCTGCAATGACCCCAACAACATAGTTTCTCGTTCTCCGCCTCATTAGCCGGACTGTTACAGTAAGTAGACTCGATGCACTTTGAATACGCTGCAGAACCCCCCCTTTCTGTTTTCAGCACCGCGTTTTGTCCTTTGAAGACAGTCAGACAGACATCTCAGTGTTTTCATCACCAGAGCTGCCCAACAATGGAGTTCTCTCGTCCCCCACCTGCTTCACGGGTTCCTTGAGCTTCGCGTGCCAGATCGTGACGACCAGAGCGGGCAGCGTCAACGCCACGAGCAAGCCGATGACGTTGCCCAGAACGCAATCCGGCGCCATGTACCCCTTCACAGCCTCGCCGTTCAGCTCGCCGCTCACGTTGCAGCTGCTGTTGAACGCGAGCTTCTCCAGAATGCCACCTTCGACCGTCGCGACCACGAGCCCGACAATCGACAGTCCGATCCCAATGTGGTACGGCGCGATGGATGCTCGCACATCCTTCTCCGCTCCAGGATAGAAGAAGACAACGAAGCTGCCCAGCCACTGCAAAACCCACAACACAAGATGCACACATCAGCACGTAGCAAGTAGCAGCTCAACCTCCAGCAGCAGAGCTCCGCGTACGTGCGCCGAGAACAGGATCAAGACCCCGAGTCCCAACCAACTGTGGAGACTGTAGAGGTTCGTGATCCCATGCTCATTGTGGAAGCGGAAGACTGCGACGGCGCCCAGAACAGCACTCAGGAACCCCAGCGCATGCAGCGACAGGTGGATGCGCTGCAACAAGATCACAAAGAGCCATCAAATATTGCCCCCCCACCAAGTCTCTACTCCGTTTCTTTCTCTCCTCACCTTGTTCGCTGCGTGGCTAAAAGGCAGAGATACGTAGGCCAGTGCCGCTTGCATAGAGCAGAAGACGAAGCCGAAGCTCATGAGCAGCGGGTGCCAGTTGAACACCCGCGCGTCCCCGTGACTCCACGAAAAGCCCGACGAGTCTCTGGCAGTCACCACTCCGTCCTCCACCGCATACACCGTCAGCCCGCTCCCCATCCAGTAGCCGATAAGAATCACCACCAGCGCTGGCAGAGTCTGCAATGAGAAGGTAATTAGGACACACAAGAGTGAGATATCTCGTCTTTTCAATGTGCCGACGCCAATTCGCAGCGGTTGAAGCCGCCCCATATTGTGATGCACTCGCAGCGCTCTTCCGCGTCGAGTGGACTATGTCGCATGCACGTACGTGGGCTAGAACGCGCGCGACGAGCTCCATCGGAATCCAGCGTTCGGGTGTTCTGGTGGTCTCTTTGGCGAATTGTCGAATGATCTCAAGATCGTCAGCCGATTGGCTGCATCGTGGGTGACTTGACTACCATACTGGCATCCGGATACGGGTGAGTGAAAGTTTTCGACTGCAAGATTTCCGGGACTGCTGCGTTTTCAATACTAACACCGTGCAGAGGCCGTTGCAGTAGGAAGAGGAGAACGATAAGCGCTGTGAGCTCGACGGCGACGAAGATGGGGATGCTGATGGCGAAGAGGATGTCGGTGACGCTTGAGACGAGCATTTCAGGCGTCAATAATGCAGCGAGAGGTATCGTAGTGAGCTATTGGCCGATGATATAAAACGACGAGGAAATCGGGTCTGAGGGTGAGAAGAGAAGCAGGCTTCGAAACGATTTCCTCCAAGTATTTTGTGTCAGGCCAGTATGATAGGAACAATCTGAAGGTGCTTGGGAACGTTCACACTTGTGGCAAATCTTGAAATTTGAGGAGCTGTGCCAGCTTTGTTCGCTAGGCGGACGCCACCGGCGCCTTGCCCATGTGAGATTGATAGTCGCCTTGAGATCAGGAACGAACTGTTCTCTTCACCTGCATGGGCCACATGGACTTGCTGAAAAATGACATGTATTATAGAGCATGTGAACCATGTGGAAGCGAGCAGGAGCAGAGTTGTCACGCTCTATTTTGCAGTTTGCATGCAGACCGTAACGTAGAAGACACGGTCTAATTTGCTACCCTTGTTCCGCCGACTCGACTGGCCGACACTAACACAGAGAACAATCCACACGAAGGAACCATTGGGACGGCTAGCAGCACAGAATGGGATCGGAAAGCATCAAGTGGGTCCAACGAGGATATTCAGCGCTATGACGCAGCAGGTCCCAATGCGAACAGCATTTCCCTCCATATTGATTTTTCGAGATACGGGGATTTGTAAGAATGGAGCACACACTCTCCCACTCGTAGCTCCGTAACGTGGATGACTTGTCCACGACAGGGAGTTCCGCTCACACGCGCCCCTCCCTTTTTGCGTTACCCAATTTGCTATCCTAAATTCCGCTCAAATTACAATCCTTCAAAGCCTGGACGCACGAGTAGAAGCAAAGAGTTGTCGAATGGCACGACAAGAACTCATCTCTCTCTCAGCGAAAGTTAGCAGAGAAAGCCAAGGGCGACTTGGCTCTGTTCACGGCGAGTTGCGAAAGCCGTTCATCATTAGGCACGCAATTAACCCCCACTGTTGGCCAAGAAGGCCGGTGTTGATCTCAGATTACATGTACGCAGACGCCGATCCGAAGTTTTTTTCGTGTGTGATCACTCGATTAGGAATGTTTCCAATACATTTCCTATGTAAAATTTGCATTGATCATTGATCTGTGGCGCTGAACAAGTATGAAAGTGCAAAATCTACATAGCAAATGTATTGGAAAAGTTCCCAATCGAGCATTAAGTTTGAAGTTTGGCAGGTATTAACTAAGCTCCATAGTTAAGCCTAACTACCGGATCGGTGGATCGTTAAGTGATTAAGTACATCAGGAAATTAGGTAACAAAGGTATTAACTTGGCCCGGGTTGTCTGTACTGGTCAGGGCGTCCTGATGATAGATCGCAGCGACCCAATTTCCAAACAAACGCTTCATGACACAAGGGCAGTAGCATCCTGGGGCCTCTCATTCATGTTTATCAACTATTTTGTACTAACACTAGTACTGATCAGTGAGAACTGACCTCGCCATTGCTGCAACCAAGTTATAGCCTGCCCAATTGGCCTTAACGCATAAAATAACATTACTCACGATGAGTCGCCCGTAAGGATTTGCCTGCATAGCTGGAGCGAATAGATACGGCTGCGTCATCATTGATCGCGATTATGCAACGCGCGCAGTGACTTTGGTGTCGATTTCAGCTTCTGACACGGCAGGAATAGTAGGACATACATGTAGCGAGCCAAGAATGACTCCGGCGTGAGTAAAACACGGCTAGATCAGGTTCGCAATCTGACTGCTGATTATCGGCGATTCTAGCAAAATTCTGGTCCGGTTCAAGCGCAATCTTGTTGTCGCAGAACTCCGTGTAAGGTTGTGATTATGGAGCTGGCGTTAGTTTTCAATTCACATTGAATCAAGGGAAGCGCTATATTGTAACTACGGTCTCTGATCACCTAGTAGTGCCACAACACCAGCATAGGGTCTGTCACTAGGCTAGCCGCCTAGCGATTAAATTATCAGCTTGCTTCAGAGTCCATCCCAGCGTGTGTTGCGTTCGTCTTCATATATATGACAACAAGGCACCGTACGACGTATTCAGGGGGTGCAAACCCAACTGCGCTTCATCAGACTCTCCCACTTGGGGGGGGGCGGGCG
>JAGDFM010000175.1:0-28917 GCA_019155715.1 Phytophthora pseudosyringae | reverse complement strand
AAACACACCCCCCCCCCCCCCCCCCCCCCCCCCCCAAGAAAACTGGTGCGACCGCTAGTGACTATTGCAATTCTGGCAAAGTCAAATTGGTCAGTGCAGTCAATATTCAGGCAAGCTTGCTTGTCGGGATTTAAATCAACGTGCATAATTAACTGGTGCAGTCGTCGCGTGTCTTTTGACACCGACCCCGCTGTTGCGGTCGCTTTCTGATCGATTGGATCCCACTACTACTGGAACACAAACTAAACACTCAGAGTTCGATATTCATTGCTACACCATTTCCCGGTCAAGTTGCAAAGTTTACCAACCAAACTGCAAAGTGGTATAAACGGGGACAAGCCAAGCGAACAGAAACATGCATTTTTCAAGATTTGCAAAAAGCACCTTGCCATTTTTCGACCAAAGTGCAAATCTACAGTTACGCGCCAAGCTGCATGCCCTCTCACCCCTTTCAGCAGCAAAACTATGCCACAAGCAGTGGCGTTCTTAGCGCCATACTAGCCGGCGCGTAATAAACCCCTTGGACACCGCCACGGCCTCCTTCATTAACGCCAGTCGATGCACCGTGTAGGTATCGTATTCGCCGCGAACCAGAAACTCCTGCTTTCGTTCCGCCATGAAAATCCTCATCTTGGCCTTCAAGGAGTTCCAGCATCCCTCAATGGGGTTAAGCATAGGACTGTAGGGCCCCAGCTGGAGCACAACGAGCTTGCTCAGGTTCACGATGCCTTTAGCAGCGAGATACTCCCTCGCCAGATTCTCCACGTCGTTGTGAGCTGGTGCATTGTCTGTGACAACCACGGTGGGGACAGCATTTGCATGAAATGGTCAAGGTAGTGTTGGTTGCGCGGGCTCTTTGGCGCTAAGAAGGCGAGCAGTTCGCGCCAAAATGACTGGCGGCAAGGAGATTTGCACAAGTGTACCCACCCGTTTTGCAAATCATGAAAGATGCACTTTTCGTGGCATTACTCAAAAGACTTTTTTTTCCCACTTTGCAGTTTGGTTGGTAAACTTTGCAACTTGACCGGGAAATGGTGTACAGTCATTAACAGCACACTCAGAGTGATACCCGTGCTGACCCGTGGGGCTGCTACCGTAATCCCCCTGTCAGAAGCGTCACTTTGTCTGTTGGGTCATATCGTTGTAGCCAATCAAATGACAAGAATCGTACCGGTACGCACGATAGGCTCGTCATAACCATTCTGTCATATAGAAGAAGAAGAGGATATAACGTCTGCGCAACAGAGACCGCTGCCTTTAAAATTCGCGAGCTAGTAGTTATTCTGTAAGAGTAGGATGTCGCGGAAGCTCAGTCCTTCATGGACACTTTTGGAAGTCATACCCAGGTCTGTCGTCAAATACCATATTAACATGTAAGTACGCAAATTTAGCCGATTTGCATATTGGGTGACGCTACAGACAGGGGGATTACGGTACAATGTAATAATCACTCGGATACAGTAGCATGTGCAAATCTCGATCAGGGATCTAAGCTGTATGTCCCCGGGACATTGTCCCGGTACAGTAGTCTCAATCGACTGGCCGCCTTCAGCCACTTCCAGCTCACTTTACAATCTACCACGTTCAACGCACTCCGTTCCCTATTCCAGTATCAGAACATGAACTTCCGGGCCGTCTTCATCGCTGTCATCGCGTCTCTCGCTGCGGCTCAGGCCCAGTCCAACGTCATCCCGTACGATAAGGTTCAACCTTTTGCTCAGCAAAAGCCTGTCACAGACGCGCAAAAGGCTGCGGTCAAGTACAAGCCCCAACTCAAGATTGAAGGCGGGTGCCACCCGTACCCTGCAGTCCAGAAGGACGGAGCCATTGGTGCCGGTCTCAGCTGGAGTGGCCCGCAAGATGACAAGTGCAAGGGTTCCCCGTTGGGCTCCCAAGTGTACGTTCGCTCGACGTGGGTCCACGACAAGTGGGCCATCATGTACGCTTGGTACTTCCCTAAAGGCCGCGCCCCGGTGGTTCCTCTCACGTCTCGCTTCTTCGGCCACCACCACGGCTGGGAGTATGCGATCGTGTGGCTTGACAAGCCCACTGCAAAGAACTCGACCATTCTGGGCGTGTCCGTGTCTGCCGCCGTGGGCTGGTCCAAGGAGGCTCCTGCTCAGAAAAAGTGGATGGACGGAAACAGTTTGAAGGTCTCGTACTATTACAACCACGCCTTCGGCAACACGGCGGTCAAGTACACGGAGGATGCCGGCGAGTTCCAGGATCTCATCACGTGGGACCAGCTCTCGATTCCCGCTCGGAATTCTCTGAACAACACGGACTGGGATGAAACCCCACTGAATGTGGCTCGCGTCAAGATGCCGATGAAGGACGGCGTGTTCAGGGAGAAGCTCGCGGGTGCTTACCCCTTTTAGATCCTAGGGCTCAGTTGGTGTCTACTTGAAGTAGTTTTCTGTAATCCCCCCAAAGGAGCATCCAAATCTACCCCTGAACTCGTACCATGTCCAGCAAAATGTTAGCCACACCCGACACCGGTATCTTACCGAAATGCTTGAGTGGCATTCACATGATTTACACGAATAAATACCCGTACAGCGTACGATCTTGAGACTCAAGCACGAACGCGAGTTGAAGGGCGGCGAAAAACGGCTTATCCTTTAAGCTCGATGACAAGCTCCATAAGCCTCAAGAACTGGCATGGAGGTATACATGACATGGTAGCTGTACATGTATTACATGTACAGCTACCCTGAAGCTGGCTTGAGCGATGGATTTTCTAGCGACATCCAATCCAACAATTTACTCCTGCGCATCGGTGACAAGTGCCCAAGGATAGTAAGCTCGTCCATACGGAAATATGGAATGGTGAGCTTGGTTCCGCAACGCATGAACGGATCCTTGTGAAAGTATTCTTCCGAAGTAGATAAAGCTTACCTTCTTCTTGGAATTTCCTCGTATGGTGAAGCTGAGGTTAGCCGGCTCGGGGCTTAGGTTTACCAACTCCAAACTTGTTGCATTTGCCCACTCGTTTTACGACTCCACTTTACCAGTCTGTTTTATTCATCGCGGATTCTTTCGTGGATGTTTACAACTGTAAAATACAAGTTCGAATGGAACATTTCGCTTTGAAGCCCTCGCATTAGCAGCCAAAGGACCATGTCGGCCGCCATCGAGCAGCGCAACCAGGACGCGACCGTGTACGTGGGCAACCTGGACGACCGCGTGTCGGAGGAGCTGCTGTGGGAGCTCATGCTGCAGGCCGGCAGCGTGTGCAACGTGCACATGCCGCGCGACAAGATCACGGGCGCGCACCAGAACTACGGCTTCGTGGAGTTCCGCACGGAGGAGTGCGCCGAGTACGCGGTGAAGGTTTTAAACATGATCCAGCTGTTCGGCAAGGTGATCCGGGTCAAGAAGGCCTCGAACGACAAGAAGAGCCTGGACGTGGGGGCGAATCTGTTCTTGGGCAACCTGGACACGGAGGTGGACGAGAAGCTGCTGTACGACACGTTCTCGGCCTTCGGGGGCATCATCGAGACGCCCAAGATTATGCGCGACCCGGAGTCCAAGGCCAGCCGCGGCTTCGGCTTCGTGAGCTTCGACTCGTTCGAGGCGGCCGACCTGGCCATCGAGTGCATGCACGGCCAGTACCTGTGCAACCGGCAGGTGGTGGTGCAGTACGCGTACAAGAAGGACAGCCACAACGAGCGCCACGGCTCGGAGGCCGAGCGGCTCTTGGCGCAGAGGAACCCCAACAAGCTGCAGCCCCACACGATGTTCGCCTTCACCGCGGCCAATGGAGGAGGAGGAGGACTGGGGGCCATGCAGGCGCCACCGCCGCCGCCGCCGCAGTTCGGAGGAGCTGCTGTCGGTTATGCGGGAATGGGCGTGGTGCCGCCCCCGCCTCCCCCGCCGACGATGGGGATGGCCTACCCGCCTCCGCCCCCTCCACCGACCGGGATGATAGGGGTGCCACCGCCGCCACCGACGACGACGAGGTGAAGAGATGCAGAGAGGATGACAGGTAGGGGGTGAATTCTGTAAATGCACTTTAGATTTGGCAGACGGTTGGCGGCCGGTCAGGACGTCGCTGCGGGGGGGCGGCTTTTCGCGTTGGGATCCTCCTCATTTCCACTTGTGACAGGAACGCGATGGCGTCAACGAACCAGGAGGAGGCTGTGCGAGGGGAGCTGCCTCGGGAGTATGTGGTCGAGAGTGTCGAGCTGGAAGGCGGCGTGTCGGCGGTGGTGACGCCGGCAAAGCGCGGAGGCGCGACCTTGACGCAGGTTCGTTGAGCAGGCCGGCATATGGCTGCGCCTGGTCTGCAGCGATGTTAAACTTATTTTACTTGGAATCCTAGGTGGACGAAACCGGAGCGGTGTTTTTGATCGGAGGTGCCAATCGAGAAGGCACGAGCTTTGGCGACGTGCATCGCTTTGATTTGGGTGAGTTCACTCAGCAGAAAGCCTTTGAGAAAGGTAAAAGCTGGTAGCCTGATGAGCTGTGTTTTTTGCGATGCAGAGACACGTCGATGGACGCTTGTAAAGCCAACAAGCGGCAGGCTGCCTCCGAGAAGCGGCCACTCTGCTGTTGCCATTGGCGAGAAGGTTTACGTTTTCGGCGGACTGGATGCTGCAGAAAGTGAAGTCTACAACGACGTTCACATCTTCGACACACGGACGACTTCGTGGACCGAGGCCACACCAAAAGGCGAGGCTCCTCTTCCTCGGAACGCGCATGCCGCTGTCGCTCTTCCTGAGAAGAACGGTTCGATAGGCTCTCGAAGAATGCTGATCTACGGCGGATCATCGCCTGAGTACGGTGCTTCCAGTGAGCTTTACCTTCTGCACATTCCAACCGGTGGTGGCGAGCCACTCCGATGGGAGAAACTGAGTTCCACCGGCGAAATCCCAGAAGCCCGAGAACTACACTGCGGGCTGCTGCAGTCTGATAGCACGATCTGCTTCGCTGGGGGTCGCAATTTCGACGGAAAAGTCTGCACGGACATGGCTCTCTTGAATTTCACCGATTGGTCGTGGCAACTTGTGCCGATCTGCGAATGGAATCGCTGCTCGCTAGCCGCTGGGGTCGTGAATGGCGAGCTTATTGCGTTTGGTGGCTGGGACGGAGGCCGCATTTGTGGAGACTGTTGTCGCTATTCCGATGACGAGGAGTCTTGGCTGCCTGTGACGAAAGCTTGCCCAAGTGGTGAAAAGCCGCCAGCAGAGCCGTCCTCGTCGGAGGTTCCGGAGAGATTTGGCCATTGTGGCACAACTGTGACGATCCAGGCGCCATTGGAAGCATCAGAGAAGACTCAACGCCAAGGAGTGTTGATCTTCGGTGGTATGAACGCCGCGAGCGACTTGAATGACCTCGTGCTGATCACGCAAGCCAACGTCCATCTTGCTTAGAAACCCGACACGTTACAATTTGGCATGGCAATGCTTTCGCCTGCGAAACAAACGCTTTGATTTGTGACGGAGCCCTCTCGCCATAGTTAGCAGCACTCCGTGCGTGCGAACTACCACTCCATTCTCTTTCTTCGTGAGCGCTCTAGACAATGGCAGATTAAAGTTTTAATCGCTATATGCAGTTGAATCCAGAGAATTGTCAATTCCACAACCTTCACTCAAGCATCCACCATACGGTCAACGACTGCAAGTCGTGCTGGTGCAATGTTCACCCAGTCGTTGACGAATTCTTGGGTTCGCCGTGCCACACTTGACATGCAGTTGCATCCTCTTGTTGTGCTGGTCGAATGATGCGCCAAACTACTTGGCCAAGGGTAGCAAGATCCACAACTCGCGTACATCCAGGGTGTATTCGAACCCAGAGCTCCAACACAGCTCCAACACGTCGACCACAGCAACTGCCTCGTTCGGGTGGTCGAGACCTGCAGAACCTTAAGCTGACAGTGCTGATGGACATTCGTCGACTCACCAAGTATACACAATCCGGTCGTGAACGCCACTGAATCCGGAACGTGTAAGACCGCCACCTCCCAAACGCTGAGTAGCTCAGCGGCACTCAGTTCTCAAATAGCATCGGTGTGGGTCTGAAGGACGAGATGCTGACAGCGCAGCGGAACGGACTGGCACCAAGCTGCTGGGATTCTGGCCGATGAACTCCTTGGGCGATGCTCTCAATGGCTCGTGATTGTTTCGAGTTCCTTCACGGACGAGGACAGCAACCACAGGAAAAGCGGCAACTTCAACAAAGCAACGAATGAATCTGCTCAACAGGAGCACCGAAAACAAGATTGCACTCGCTCCGAACGTCTACGCCCCACGGTGGCTACCCTCCGAGTTGGGTCTCACAACGATACAGGAGGAGACGCTTCGTGGTGCCTTCTCCAGTGGCACAAAGACCGTGAGCACGATGCTGTTGGCCTGGCGATTAGCAATATTCATGGCACGAAATCGACGATCGGAATTCGGAAGTGGACTGTGGGATGGCGAGGGCTGAATCGGAGGTGAGTGTGCTGCCAGATAGAATTGAATTTCCCACGTTTCTCACCAACCGTGAACTCGGGCGTCCCAGATTCCACCGCTCGAAGCACGAAATCAACGTGTTTGTTTTTACTTCCACATTCACTTCCCATCATTCATTCTTCTTCACATGTCGTGGCGACAACCAGCTCACCTTTTCGGTCCCAACTTGAATGACAGTGCCATGATGGAGGAGGTGCTGGAGCTCCTGGCGGCGGACAGCCCTCGTGAAGACAGGTCGGCATCGGCGCGTGCTTCGACGACGACCAGCAACGCCACCGACGACAACCACAATTCTTCGGTATCTGGGCTGGACAACAGCTCCGGTAGTGGCACCAACCATGACGAAGACTGCGAAGATAGTGGAGTGCACTGTAGTGCTGATTCGGGTAGTGCCGAGGCTCTTGGAGAGCAGGCAGGGAGAAGCCAATTCAGTGTAGACACTTCGCCGTCTAACGATGACAGCGTATACTCAGCAGGACACAGGGCAGTTCACGAGCAGGAGCAGGGAGGAGATTCAACACTAGAGCTCGTTCAGCAGATGGAGAACTCAATGTATGCTACCCCTTGTCCCTAAAATGCGTGTCGTGTGCGCTAACTACATGTAGACACCTGTTGGAGGCCACAGATACTGTGCAGGATAGAATTCCCTCTAACTTGTGTTGGACGTATCGTTTTCCTTTGTGGTTCATTATTTCAGGTATACTTCCCTGATGCCCCATGCTCACCCGACTGCAGCATCACGACTATCAGGGCAGCCCACCCTACCTCCGGCTTATCATCGTTCTTCGTGGTCTCCTCAATTTGCGTAAGTATCGAACCCTCTCGGTTGCAGCATCTTCGAGTGTGCTAACTATGAAATTGCTTCGTCCTTCACTTAGGCATTCGGGAATGCCAGAAGCTTTTGGAATGGTTCCGGGGTTGATCGCCTCCGCTGCTACTGCAAGTGTGCCGAATGTCCCACCACCTCCTGCGGCTTTGCCAGTGCTGTCGGGCCCAGTCACAGCTCCTGTAGCTTTGCCTGTTGCTCAGCCAGAATTGACAATCCGGGGTTCGTCATCGCCGCACAAGATGCCAAGAGCGTCACTTCCAGGTGCAACGTCGAAGGTTTTACCGACACCTCGACAAGTGCATGTCATGAACTCGGCTGAGTTTGATGAGCTTCGTCGCAAACTGCGGATGCAGATAGCGTCGCGTCGCTATCGTAAGCGGAAGAAGGTTAGCCTAAACGTTTGGGGATGTGGTGTGTGTTTTCGTATTAATGAGATATTGTTTTTTTTCTCTCTCTCTCTCGATCTGATGCGCAGGAGGAGTCTCGACAGCAAAAAGCGCAGATCCAACAGCTTCAGGCGGAGTTGGCTCGCTTAGAAGACATGGAAACGCAGACGAAACAATACCAGCAACGATCTCTTGAGTCGCTTGAGGGAGAGCTGAAATTGCGCAAAGATGAAGTAGTCGATCTCTCGGAAAAGATCCAGGACGCAGCGAAGGAGGAACTGGACTGGGTGAGTTTTCCTTTTCTTCGCTGTGCTGGGCGGATGGATGTCTTACGTGTTTTTTGTTGTTTTTTTTTGCTTTAAAAAACTACTAGATCACTGCGATGAGCAGCCACAGCCGAAAGTGAACAAGCTACACGGTCAAGTTGCGTGCAAGTCGCCCAGTTACCGCCAGAATAGCGAGAAACACGACAAATATGAAAGCTCCAGAACTTCCGTGTCGCTTCTATTCATCATTGTTGGACTGCAGTCATGATTCAGGTGAGACTGGAAACTGTCCTGGATTGTTTGGCCGTCTTGCTTAACAACGGCAGGATGGTTCCAACGTTTGACAGCGCCTCATCATTGCAGAAAGGAGGAGCACGCAACAAGCCGTTTGCAGCTCAATGTCGCACTGCTTCGTCATGTGGAAGCAGTGCGACATTGAGCTGCAAGTTCGCAGGCGAGAAGGCAACATTCCCGTCAAAGTTAACGGCAATCTCTCTGAAATCCTAAAGGCTGCACCAATGCAGACGGCCTCACTTCCAAGTTAACTTTCTTCGCTCAAGGATCTTCCTCATCCCATGTCCTCGCAGACACTGTTCACCGACGTCTTTGGAATTACTGTAGACGATCTGTTGGTAATGCCGGAGATCCAGGAGCTGCTGACGACGGCCGTCTCCGATCTCGAAACTGCTTCTCCAGCTCCGACCACCACCAGCCACAGTACCCCACCCGACCTGAAAAAAGGAGCTGCTAGCAGTAATTCTCATGATGAGGATAGTCGTGACGAGATGCACGGGAAAGTTGGTGACTGGAAAATTGCCGGTGTCCAAGCACCTGATCGAACACCACGCACCAAGTCGGCAGCCTCTGGCACATCACAAGAAATCCATCCGACGGGACAGCGCGTGCACGTCATGAACGAAGACGAACTTAACGGTCTTTGCTGGCGACTGGGAGCTCAAACAGCAGCACTTCGCCAAGCTAAACTCCAAAAGGTTTGTCAAAAGCGAGGGATGTTCTGGCTGTCTATTTTCCAAATGCAAAGCGTAAATCAGCGTGTGTGCATTTACAGAACGAAGTCCGTGGGCACAAGTTGCTGATCCAACAACTCCGAGTGGAGCTATCGCGTCTGCAACAAACCGAAGCTCAACTTAAGCAGTACGAGCAACGCTCAGTACAGTCACTAGAGGAGGAACTGGCACTGCACCAACGCGAGGTCGCTGACCTCTCGAGAAAGCTTCAGCACGCTGCAGTGGAGGAAACTGATTGGGTACGATAAGCGGCTTCGTGCTTTTGAGCCACAACCTGCTGCTTACTAAAAAAAAAACTATTGCTGCGTTCACAGATCAATTTCATGGGTGGTGATCTCCGCAAGTAACGAGTCACTCCGTTCTTCCAGTTGCTGTCCTCAAGAATCTACCCCATTGTGCAAGCTCCACGTTCTCCCGAGCCCACGTTCTTCTCTTTTGATGACGACAGGAGATCGGATTTTTACTACAAGCGATAAGGTGTTTCGGCTGTCCGACCTGTTTTCTGTAGGATGTCCGTGAGAGATGCAAGTGCAAAAACTGACTATCGAAGAGGTACATTCGTCGATTCCAGCTATTACCAACCTCGGACTTTGATCGTGCCGAAATTATGGTATGCGCTATCTGTAAAACGTTTTGGTATGAACAGCAATCTCCTGCTGAGAACAGCAGCACAGCTCGACTTTTTTTTGCAGTAAGGATACTTCTACATACATGGACATCCCCACTGGTCTCCATAGACCTTGGGATAGTTCTACGGCAATAGAGTAGGAAGCGACTACGGTCATAGCCCTTGCGATGATGCTGACTAACGCTGGTGGAATTATTGTTGAACGGAGATATCCAAGCATGGCCGAATCAACGATGCCGGTGACAACAAGGCGTGGTAAGTGCTAGTTGCAGTCAAGTGTTGGGACGAGAGCTCGTTCGTGACACGCACGTCTCAGATTCCCGCGCTAGAGGCCACTCGCTTCCTCATTGTCGTCGTTAAGGTTTGGATGTCTTGGCAACACCTGTTCGGCCCCGAAATGAGTGATCTGCCCATGATGCGGGAGATTCTGGAGCTCCTGGCCATGGACGGCTCCAGCCAAGAGGATGCAGCTTCGACGACTGCAGACGGTATCACGGACAGTAGCAACCACAGTTCGGTCGTGACGGAGTTTAACCACAGCTCCACTCACGGCTCGAACCACAATGGGGGGTCCCTGATCCAAGAAATCGTGGATGCATCTTGCGCCGATGACGTTGCAGAGCTAGCGTGGCAGCGTCAGTCGGCTGAGGAGACTTCGTCCGCCGGCAACCATTCCAGCGAGGAGCAGAAACGTCCAGCAGAGCTAGGACCAGAGCAGATGCAGGACCAAGGAGCAGAATTTACTCTAGGGTCCACTCAGCAGCAGATGCAGAAGTCAATGTATGCAGCCCCCTTCCCCCCTAAACTGTTGCTTGTTGGTGTGGTCTAACCCCCGCGTTTTGGCCCCACTCAGCGATCAAAGCCACTACTAAATCCCTGCTTTCTCGGTCGGTAGGGTAGAACGTCCTCTAACTTGTGCCGACCTCTCTTGCTTGGCGTTTGCTGTTTGGTACGAAAGATCAAGCTCGCTCCTGCCAGTGGCCCAGGCAGCGTCACCATGGCTACCGATGTCAGTCGACCTGATGTTCGTGAAATGAACTATCACCATGGCCGGAATCTGGGGCTCACATTTTCATTGTTGGTATTCAGGCATCCCACGACTCCACACTACTGGATCGGAGACCCGCGCATGATCGGCACTGCCTCGACATTCAAACTTCCCGAAGTGCCGGTCCCAGCACCAAGTGCTCGGCCTGTTCAACGCAATCGCTCGCAATCACTACAAGAGAGAACGAGGCCAACGACGACCACCAGTGTGCTCCCGACCTGCCAACGCGTGCACGTGATGAGCTCCGCTGAGCTCGACGAGTTCCGTCGTAAGCTGCGGATGCAGACAGCGTCGCGTCGATTCCGTAAGCGCAAGAAGGTGGGTCCTCCAAAGTATCCCGTAGCTTTCGCCCCTCTGTTGAGCTTACACCAATACCTGCAACTTGTGTGTGGACGACAGGAACAATCCCGAAAGGGAAAGAGGAAGGTCCAGGAACTCCAAGCGGAGTTGGCTCATCTGCGAGATATTGAAGCACAGTCGGAGCAGTACCAGCAGCGCTCGGTGGAGTCACTACAGGAAGAGCTTCACATTCACGAGCAGGAACTCGCCAGTCTCTCGGAGAAGGTGCAAGAGGCAGTGAAAGAGGAACTCGACTGGGTGAGCATGAGTGTTTTGTAGATTCCGATCCCTTTGCAGTCAAGTGCTGTTTCTGCTTCAGACTGGCGGCGTTCAAGTACTTACGGATTCTGTACTCGTTCTTCCGTGTATTCGGTCATAGGTCAACATGATGGGCCGCCGCCACCTTCGCAAGTAATGTGCCCTGTTCCATGCTGTCGAATAAGCTCAACAACTTTTCCGTGCGTCTTCAATCATAAGCCTCAAGGAGCTAGCTGTGTCTTGTCGGACTCTCGGGTCTAAAGGTTCCGATTGCAACGCTATTTCCACTGTCGTTGTTTCAAATTTCGTCGGGTCAGCGTGAAGTCCAAAGCTGGGTTTAAACTTGAAAGTGCCAGTATTGTCTACTGCTGCGCGGCTAGAAATTTTGTAAGCAGACAGGAAGGCAAACGACAATCCGGAAAACCAACGGGGCCGTCGTTTGACTGAGACAATGAGCGATGGAGAAGAAGAAAGGGACTGCGAGCAAGCGAACGTTGTCACACAGGACGGTATTCTTCCACCAACGGCCCCTTCAGAAGCTTCACCTCTAGCCATTTCTCGTCTTGCTCGCGCGCCATGTCCTGGCAACCACCTGCGTCGAATCCCTTCGAAATCACCGTAGACGACCTACTGGTAATGCCAGAGATCCAGGAAGCTTTGACGACGTATGCTTCCGAGAACATGCCGTTGACGTTAGCGAGCCTACCAAGGCACACTGGCAGCTCTGGCGTCCTCGGTGATAGCGAAGGAGTCACCCCAGGTGATGAAAAACAAAAAAAACAGCAAGCCGTGCTGGATGAAGATGTGCGACTGGACTTCACTCTGCAGATTTCACGCTCAATGTATGGCTTCCGCAGCTACGAGTGCGCCTTCGTACCGTGCCATTCCGCTCCATCCAACAGAAAACAGTCTGGAAAATCCAGAACTTGTCCTACCAAAATGGTGATTGTACTTCTGCTGTGTACTCTCCAATGTGTAGCGTGTCAATTCCAGCTGAGGAAGAACTGGAGTACCAATTTGTGCACGCAACATCGACACGGAGTGAGCGGCACGTGCATGCGATTGGCGCTGCAGAGTTTGTCGAGCTTCGCGGCAAGGTTGCGGTTCAAACGGCCTCGCTGAGACGTAGCAACCTCCAAAAGGTACAGTCAACCGGATCATTTCATGGGCAGCTCGCTGTCGCTCCTCATGCGTGCGTGTTCTCCAGACCGAAGTCCGCCAACAGAAGCAGCAGATCCAGGAGCTTCAGGCCACGCTCTGTCGCTTGCAGCAAGTGGAAGCGCAACTCCTTCAGTACACACAGCGCTCGGATCAGTCGCTTCGGCTTGAGCTGCAAATGCTCGAGCAGGAAGTCGCAACTCTCTCCGAGCGGGTCCGGGAAGCTGTCCAGCAAGAACTCAATTGCTCTTGTCTCCTCTTCGGGACCCTCGCGCCGGTATCATCGGAGAACGAGCGACACAGGACGGAAAACTAACTTCCCGTCGACTTTTTTTTTTTTCGTGACAACCTTGTAGACTGTAATGATGAGCGACCTCCACCGCACCCCAAGCTCTTAGTTAGCTCGCTAACTTCAATCTCAATCCCCTGCACGTGTCCAAAGCCCGCTCCTTCCTTGCTAACCTCGGCTCGAGGCGAACGGACGCAGCGCCTCTCGGTTCGGACGGACACTTTCTCTTTTCCGAATCTTTTCCTTCGTCTTCTTCTCCCTGCGGCGCCGATGCCAACGTCGGCGGCCGTTAATCGGCCATCGACGCCGTGCGGGCTTCGAGGGGATCGCGCGGCGTCGGCGTTGCAAGTGGCGCCGTCGGCGATCGAGTTTGCGGCTTTCGAGCGCGGTTCGTGCTACGTGGCGACTTTGAACGTCCGGAACGCCAGCGACCGGGTGCTGCGTTTCCGGTTGGCCCCACCACCGCACGCGTCGCCGTTCAAAGTGCTGCTGCGAGGTCGAGACCTCGCACGGACCGAGAACGCCACCGTCACGTTGCCCGCGGGGCTTGGCACCAAATACGAAATCACCTTCGAGCAGCCCGGCGGCGGCGGCGAGCCCCATCCGGACGACGAAGCAGAATCCGAGGCGGACGCCACCCCCGCCATTGTCCACGACGCGCTGCAATTGCGAGGAGACGATGGGTCGTCACTCGAAGTTCCGTTGATGGCAAGACGCGCGGGGCCGTTGCTGGACGTGTCGCCGGCACTTTGTGAACTTGGTTTGGTGGTCTTGACTCAGCGATCGGCGCGGTTCATTGAGGTGCTCAACTGCGGCGCGCGGCCGGGGAAGTTTGCCATCGAGGTGCTGGATGCAGGCGGTCCGACGAACGGGACGGCGGCGTCCAGAGCTGCGGTCGCCATCTCACCGCAGCGAGGGAGACTCGCTCCACAGGAATCGGTTAACGTCAAAGTGGAGGCGCACGGACTCGAGACGGGCGCGTTCCGAGGGATTGTTCGCGTTCGGATCTGGGCGTTTGTACGCGGACAGGATGGAGAGGACGAGGAGGACGAGCACGGCTCCAGTCGTGTGCCGGCGAGCGGGACGGGCCCACCTCCTGCTGCGGAGAAGATCGTGGACGTGTCGGGTAACGTCGTGGAGCACACGGCTGAGCTGGTGCTGCGTCAAGGCCTTGAGCCAGTGCGCTCGCTATTCTTTGGGTCGTTGTTCGCCGGCGAGACGCGCACCATCGAGACGCTGCTGCGCAATAATGGCCCGCAGCCGCTGACGTTCAAGACCTCGATCACTTTTGGTGGCGGAGCGGCGGCAGCAGGACTCGAGGAGGACCGAGAGGCTTACGAGCGGCGGAAAGAGCTCCGCATAACTCCTGCAGACGGCTGCATGGACCCTTTCAGCGAGGCGGTGGTCACCTTCACGTATCATCCACAAGCCAAGTTAACTGAGGAGATCCAAAGAATTGAGCGGAAGCAAGGCGGCACCAGCCCGGAAGACGGAGACTATGCTGCTTCGTCAGGGAGCAGCAGCAGCCTGGACTCGAGTTCCCCGTTCCTGCTCTTGCCGGGCCCCGCACAACCCCTGAGTGCTTTTGCATCCATCGTGTGCGAGGACTTGCAAGCGCAGAACTTGACGTTTGAAGTCTCAGCAAAGACGTTCGTCCCTCGGCTTGAGCTGTCCCCGACGCCGCCTTTGGACTTTGGCGACGTCCGTTCCTATGACCGTGCGGACATTTTGCTGTCGCTGAAGAACCTGTCAGGCCTCCCGGTCCGCTTCGAGGCCCCCAAAGATGTGGCTCACTATTCCGTCAGCCCACGCACGGGCCGGTTGGACGTGCTGCAGTCCCAAAGTCTCGTAGTGAGCTTCGCGCCCACTCAGCTCGGGACTTTCAACAGCATTTTGGCCTTACGGATCAACGACGGCGTCTTGGAAATCCCCGTGAAGGTTCTGGGACGCGCTGCTGTGGTTGGACCCGTGCCTCCTGTCGCTGAAAGACTTGTGGGGGGCCCGATGGCCTTGCCCGCTGACTTCGCGCCCAAGTACAAATTCCTGCTGCCAGAGGAAGCCAAGGAAACGAAAGGAAAATTATCCCGCCGCTTCCATCGACAACCGCCGCACGAACTCGCAGCTCTGAATGGGACAGCGGCTCTGGACGAGTTCGAGTTTCAGGGCACGAACAACACGCACTTAACCTACTGCGTCAAGGAACTCGCGCGTCGGGCCGATCATCGTGCTGCGTACCACGATTATCTGGCTCAAAGTCGCGCTCAACGCGAAGCCAAAGCGAAAGGCTGGAAAGGGAAGGCCCAAGGCCTCAAGAAGAGCGTCGCTCAAGCTCGTGGTAACAATCAGGAGGAGGAGGACGGCGTGCCAAACAACGAAGACGTCGATCTGGGAATGAGAAGAGAGAGCAGACCTCAACCGCAAGAACTGCGGCTCCCCCGGTCACTAGCGACGCCAAGTGAGCCACTTTGGTTAAGTCAGCACTCTGCCGGCGGCAAGGCTGGCCAGTCCAAAGTCTTCTTCGACGAGTTCAAGCTCATCAAGAAGAAGTTTAAGTCTGCGCCAGCGACACCGGCAGAGCTCGCAGACTGTAGTCGCACGTTGGAGTTCCATGAGCTGGAGCAGGTCGTTTCGGGCCCAAAGACCCTCAACTTTGGCAGATTGAGCGTCAACGGGAGTGCGACGCGCTCTCTTACGGTGCAAAACAATCTCCAGCACAACATTCTGGTCACGCTCGGCTTCGGAGGAGGCGGGTCAACAGCGCAGAAGGACGGAGCAGCGGGTCCACTTGAAGAACTCGCTCGCAAGACGCCGTTGACTTCGCAAGTGGTGCCTCCGTGCTCCAAGGCGGGCTTCGACCTGGTGTTCTCTTCCTCGCGAGAGCAATTCTTCCAGCAGGCGATCACGTACTCTCTCAACGGCGTTCACCCCCGCCAAGCCACCATCGTGGCCGAGGTCGCTCCGATCGTGGTCGACCTTGCGCCCGAGGACCTTCGTTTCGACTTTGGCGCCCTCGATCTGAGCTCCGCAGTAGCGCGCGACGTCGTGATCACAAACACGTGCGATTCCGAGGCTCCCTTTGCGTGGACTCGTTTGCCGCTGCTCGCCACGCCGGACAGCTCCACGCGTCCCGACTCGTCCAAGAGCAATGCGACAACGACAGTGACCACGATGACCATGGGCGACAAGGCGGGCAGCAACTCAAACACTGCCATGCTCCCAGTGTTTGAAGTTGTTCCAGCTAGTGGCACCCTCGGACCCTCAGCCACGATGGTTTGCAAGGTCGTGTACGCGCCTCCATCCATGACAGCAGCTACGCTGTCCGCGCTAGGGATTTCCAGCAAGAGTGGAGCGATGTGGCTCGCTCAGATGTTCCAGCTGGACGTCACCGGCGGCGAGAAGGGCATTTTGAACTGCCGAGCGCTCCTGCCCGACGTCAAAGTGGTCGCTCGCGAGAAGAAAGTGGACTTCGGCACCATTTCAGTCGGGGTCGAGCGGGACAAGCGGATCACGCTTTCAAACCTGGGCATGCACTCGCGAGCCGTGTTCTATGCGAGTGTGGAGCCACCGTCAATGAGTACAACAATTGGGCTTCAAGTGACGCCAGCCCAGGGTGTCGTCGACCCGCAGGAGTCGGTAGAAATCACCGTGAAGCTCTTACCTCATCGCGCCATTGCCCTCGATGGGACTAGTGGGGCTCACCAAGTGAACATTGTCGTGGCCTTACGTGGCGGTAAGGTGCTGCGTCTCCCCGTGAGCGCTTCTGTCTTGGTGCCGGACGTGTTCCTCGCTCCGGTGGACGCCATTGATTTCGGAGAAGTCGTGCTCGGAGTTTCGGTCCCGCGCGTCATTTCGCTGGAGAACCACAGCTCCATCCCAGCGTCGTTGCTGCTCGACCTCGGAGCTGCGGCCTTCTCCGGCGAGTTCGCGTTGGCCACTCCGCCTCGGTTGCTCGCTCACCTCGAGGATGCCAGCAACATCTTCGTGCCGTTGACCGACATTGACAGGCATCGAGACGTTGGGAATACTCAGGACGGAGAAGAAGATGGCGACGAGGGGCTCGCTCCAAGTGACGCACGCTGCTTAAAGTGGCAGATCTGCCTGCCGCCCCACGCCACCGTGTCGTGCCATCTCGTGTTCACCCCGCTGAAGGAAGGCAGCCACGACCTCGTCCTTCCGCTTCAAATCGCTGGGGTTGGGGCCACGGCAGCGTCTAGCGGACCGGCCCCACTCAAGCGACGAGTGCTGGCTCGAGCCATCGTGCCTCGACTCCGATTCTCGTCCTCGACGATGCATTTCAATCGCTGTGTCATCACGCGTGAAGGAATTCGCAAAGTGCCGTACACCAAGCAGCTCGTGCTGACCAACGACGACGAGCAGCCCGTTCCATGGCAAATCGACACCGCTCGACTGCGTCGAGGCAACCTCGTGACGTTCGCAGCTGGGGCTGCTGCGGTCACTCTCGCCGCTGGAGCAGGCAGTTCGGGCTCTACGCTGGCGAAACGAATCGCCTCCGCTAACCCGACGAACAGCGCGACTGCAGTTGTGTTTCATGTTGCTCCCGATCGAGGCGAGTTGGCGCCAGGCGAGGACGTGACAGTTCGCGTGAGCTTCTTGCCGCTGGACGCGGTCGAGTACGCGGAGGACGAGCTGCCGCTACTTGTTGATGGCGAAGCGTACGTGAATTTGAGCCTGCGAGGCGAAGGAATCCATCCGCACTTGTCCTTCTCGACGAACCGGGTCGTGCTTCCGACTGTCCCGTTGGGAGTCACGGCCAGTGCCAACTTCCACGTGTACGCAACGGGTTACGACCATCTCGAGCTCGCTTGTCGTGTGCCGCTGGACACGGCGAGAGCCCCCCTAACAGTGCTCTTTCCTCGAGGAAAAACACTGAGCATGGCGTGCCCGAGTCTACCGGTCGAATTGCGCTTCTCCAGCACGGCAAGCGTGGCGTTCAATGCCCGACTCGAGTTCTTCGACGCGGATGGCAACTCGTTCTCGTTGGCCGTGGCCGGCTGTGCGGAGAACTGCTTGTTAACCAACTACAGTTTCCTCCAGACGCAAGGACTAGCGGTCGAGCGCCTCGTTGACGATTCCAGCGGATCACCTCGCAGCACTCAGCAGCGTAAAGAATTGCCCAGGTCGGGGCTGGAGGCAGATAACACGTCAAAACCTACCGGTGAACATCCAGGATCGGCCAGCAGCAAGAGCTTCGAGTCCGAAGGGAAGCCTACGAATGGATTGCAATTCTACACTCACGCATCGGGGCGCTTCCCCGTGTATTTGCTGTCCACTCGACAAGCTCAAGCTGAGCTAGAAAAGCACAAGGACTCTCAAGTGTCTTCAACCCAGCACACGACGGCTAACGGGTTCGTGGTGGTTGATCCATCGACGGGGTCTGAAGAGGACGACAGTGCTCTCTCCGCTCCATCCACTGCCTTGCTCACGCTCCAAACGCCAAGCGGTGTCCCGTTCTCGGAGGGTGAGATCCAGCTCGTGATGCAGTATCTCAGCGCGAATTTCCTGCGTACTGCCGTCGTTCGGTTCCCGGAGGACTTCGCTGACGATGCCGGTCGCCCATTGTACGAATTGCTGGATATGATCTGCGTCAAGAAGCCTGGGGGGTTGGCCGTGCCAAGCGTTCGTGGAGCTGGTGGGGGCAACACTAACAGCAAGCGGAAACACGCAGAAGCGACGAACTCGACCAGTGCTGGCGGCAAAGCCAACGGATCCACAGCAGCGTCGTCCTCAGCCCCGCCACCTTCGAAGAAGGACCAGCTGACTCAACTCACCGCTCAATACGTCGAGCTGCTAAAGTTTCTCCGTTCATACGGGGCCATGGTCCACGACGTTTTCCCAGAGCACTTGCTAGCGCAGGAGTTTTACCTGCGAGCGTGCGAGAGTCCGCAAGTGGATCCAGCGCTTCTGTCGTCGCCGTCGTACGCCACGCTCCCGTTCGTAGCAAGACGACGAGCTCTCAAAAACGAGTGGCGCGCCGTGAGCACGGCAGCTTGGATGAAGGTGATCTACCAGGTCATCAAGTGCTTTTTGCTCGCTCGGATCACGTGGAAAGGGTACCAGATGCAGCTTCAGGGCGAGAACGAGCCCGCCAGTGGTGAAACCAGCGCTCGAAATGACAAGCGCAAGGGTGAAAAGCACGCGAGTTCCACAGGACGGGCGTGCCAAGGCAGCAACTTGTACAGCGAGGCGGAAATGGTGCTGATCCAGTGGCTGTGCGATCGCGTCCGCTCGCTTCACCAACCGCAGCATCCGGCCGCCGCACCGTTGGCTTCACTAGGAGGAGCGCTGCTCGAGACTCAACTGCTGGACATCGGGCGTGACTTGCGGGATGGTCGTTGGCTGTTCCACCTCGTGGCAGCTCACATCCCCACCCTCTCAATGGACCAAAGCGCCTATCACTGCTTCCGATGGATGCCCGAGGCCACAAGTTCCCGGGTACGGAGACCTCCGTCCGCTGCGCAGCTTCAGCATCAAGCGGCTGTGTTATTACAGACGCTGGGCGCCTTTGGGCTTGACTTCGGACTGGATGCAGCGCGGTTCCTACGTCGGTACACCGGTCGGGAGATTCTGGTGCTGCTGCTGCACTTGCAGCAGACGCTGCCGCAGTTTATCCCGAAGGCTACGATTGAATTCCGGGGCGGCTTGGGCCAGGTGATGGAGAAGAGCATCGAACTCAAGAACCCGAGCGCGCGGCCGCTACGTTACCACGTTTTCTTGGACGGAGCTGGTCGCACTTCGGCTGGTTTCGGCTCAGGGGGGGCGGCTGGACCCGACGTGGGCGCCACCGCGAGCGAGTTCACTGTCGAGTCGAATGAGCTCGTACTGGATCCTGGGAAAACCATCGCGTTCGCAGTCACGTTTCGCCCGCGGTTCTCGAGGAAAGTGACGGCTCGCCTCGTGTTTCAAGCTGCACGAGGCGACATCGCAGGCGCTACGTCGGTGGGTGGGGGTGGAGCGACGATGGTGTTCCTCTTAGAGTCCAGCATCGTGTCACGGAAGCCTGTTCGCATTATTCAGCTGGAGACCCGGACGTACGAGAAGCGCACGGAGGAGATCGTGATCGAGAACCAGTTCCCGGCCAACGCGACTTTCAAGCTTTCGATGACGCAGCAGCAGCAAACGCCTCCATCCGGGGCAGAAGCCGCTGCTGGAATGACAACGTTAGGGTCCTCAGCTGTCGCGACGGGTGTCTTGCCGTCGTCTCGAGGAGGAGCTCGACGCCGCACGGTGCAAGCGGTAGGCAATCAAGGCGGACCCAGCACGTCAAGCTTTGGCATGAGCTCCGACGTCGCTTCTTTCGGAGGCAAGAGAATGAGCATCTCTGGCAAGACTCGCGGGGAGGACGGAGACTTCTCTTGGTGTGTTGGTGCTCAGCAACCGTTCTACCTGCCGGACTTTGGCACTTCGGGCAGTACCAATAGTGGGGGAGACGACGCGTCAAGTGCTGAAGGCGGCAGTGCGTTGTCCGTGCCGGCTTCGGGTCTGAGTGGAGTTTCGGTAGCTATCCGCAAGAACGGATCGGCGAAGGTGAAGCTCGAGTTCTTGCCACTGGTTCCTGGCAATTATCGCTGTCAATTGCTGTTCCTGGACGAGACTATCGGGGAATTTCTCTACGAGATCCACGCTGTTGCTCATCTGCCGGCCAGTCTTGAAACCTTGGAGATCCAATGTGAGGCGTCGACCGCCGCAAGTGGAGCTGCAGCTGGGCCAGGCGCAGCACGCTTCCGCTTCGTTCGAGAGCTGACGATACCAGTCAAGAACCCGCTACTGAGTCGTGCGCTTACGACCTTCGTCGAGCGTGCCAGCGGATACCTTCGAGCGAAGCTGAAAGACGGTCTCAAGCGATGCGAAGAGAACCACCACACGAGCTTCCACGTCGACTTCAACTCGCCCTACTTCACGGCCAACGTCCCGGAGCTAACGCTGTCCACTGGGACGAGCAAACCTGTGCCAGCGTCTGGGAGATCCGATGGGTCTGGAATCGAGTCGTCAGGCCCCAAAGTACCGCTCAAGGCGAACCAAGCACGGCTGGGCACCCCTCGTTCAGTCCTCGCCGGCACGAACAGTGTTTTGATCGACTTTCAGCCCAAGGGCGCGGGTCGCTACGCCTGCAAGCTGCTTCTTCGCTCTCGGAATTCGGTGTGCGGCAGCAGCGACTTGCGTGTGTACGACCTCGACGCTAAAGTGAAGGAGCCGAACGTCAAGACCCAGCTGGAATTCGTTGCGCCAGCTCGCCACAGCATCGTACAGGAAATCCCTCTCTCGAACCCGACAGACACGACGTGGTCGCTCAAGGCCATCTTCAGCGGCGGTGGGAACACTGCCAGTGCCGGCAACGCACGACCCCCTGCGTCCATGTTTTCCGGCCCGCCGGCGCTGGTGGTCCCAGCCAAACGCTCAGCGACGTACCCGCTGACTTTCACCCCGTCGTGGATTCATCACGAGACCCGGACGTTTGTTCTCTTGAATACGGCGACCCAGCAGCAGTTCGAGTTCGAGCTGAGTGGGTATGGCGAAGAACCTCTTGCGCAGGACCACGTCGCGCTGACCTGCCAGGCGCGCTCCAGTATCGTGCACCACTTCGACGTGTTCGCTCTCCCAGGCGGCAACGGGTCCGGCGACGCGAATGCAGAGCAGACATTTAACGTCGAGTCCGACCTACGCGACGTCGTTGGAGCCTCGACGATCACGGTGCCGCCCACTGGTGCTGGCGGGTCGAACCGGATCGCCAAGTATCCGCTAACCTTCAGCCCGCTCGTCAGCGGCTCGTACTTTGGCTCGGTCACGTTCACGAACGCGGCGACGAATGAATTCTTGTGGTACACGGTGGAGGCATCCGTCAGTCCGCCGGAACCCGAGACAACGCTCGAGATGCGAGCACCAGTGCGTGGCGCAGTGGGGGTTGAGATCGGGCTGGCTAACCCGCTGGACGATGAAACTACCTTCACCGTCGAGCTTCGCGGTCGCGGGCTGCTGGGCCCCACGACATTCGCGCTCGGGGCTCGCCAGTCGGGCGTCTATGAGTTAGTGTACTCGCCTCTGCTCGTGACGGCTGGGAACGGAGAGGAAGGTGCGATTCTCTTCTCGAGCGACGCAGTCGGACAGTTCTGGTACCGCTTAAACCTCGTGGCAGAAGCTGCAGCGGCGCAAGAGCTCGATGATATGACCTGCGCCGTGGGCGATGTCTGCACCCAGCCGCTGTGGCTGCAGAACCCGAGCAACCTGGAGCTTCAGCTGCAGTATCGCATCAGCAACGCCCGGAACTTCTCCATCAAGGGCGCCACTAGTAGCTCCGTAAAAACGCCGATGCGCGTGCTCTTACCTCCGTTTGGTCGTGCGAGTGTCGTCGTGGAGTACACACCGTCGTCCCTGTCCGACTTCGAGAGCACGAGTATCGTGTTCTACGAGAAGGACGTTGCGAGTGACTGGGGGTTCACTGTTCGTGGTCGAGGACGCGCACCTAGCGTCATGAAACCTCTTGTCGTCACGGCACGAGTCAGCGAAGCTGCGTCAACGCTCTTCACGTTCAAGAACCCGTTCGCTGCACCTCTGCGCGTTGACGTCAAGCTGGTAGCTGAGGCGTCTGAGAACTCCCCACCCGCTTCACCTCGAGGAGCAACGCGAGCGCCCGTGTTCGACATGCTGCTCAAGAAACGTCGCGTGCTTCTCGAAAGCTTTGGCCTCCTCCAGGTGCCGATTTCGTTCCTACCTCACGCAGTGAGTGAGTCACGTGCAGAGCTTGTGGTTCACGGTGGAGACGAGTACGCTGAGCTCGAGTGGCGGTACCCGCTGCGTGGTGTGGCCGAAGCACCTCTGCATCCTCGAGTTTTGGCTGTGCTAGCGTGTCAAGCTCGGGACTCGGTGGAAAAACGCGTGGAGTGCGAGCTACTGGCGGCACCGGACGACATGGTGCTCGCGAACGAAACCTTCACGCTCGAGTGGGAGGTTGATGCTGGCCGGTTCGGTCCCATGGCGACAGCTTCAGCAATCGAGCGTGCGTTGACCGTGACGCCCTTGCCGGTGCCTTCGGCTTCAGGATCCACGTGCATCCTCCCGTACACGATCCGGTTTGAGCCCCTCCGCCCGCATCGAGGATCGGTGGCGCTGTTGGTGAAGAAGAACAGCGGTGGGCTCTGGCGCTTTGACGTGTCGCTGGATGCGGGCGACCCGCCTGTCGACGACGTTCTGTCCATCGAGTCGAGTCTCAACCAAACTTCGTCCGTCAGCTTCCAACTGCGCAACCAGTTCCGGCAGCCTGCCGCGTTCCTGGCCGAGTTCTCAGCCGGCTCGTCGAGTGCGTTCACGGTTTATCCAGCGGAAGGCGAATTGCCCCCTTTCGGCAGCGAGGACGGAGCTGTGTTTGTTGTGTCGTTCACCCCGACCGGGTACGGCAAGATGCAGTCCGGACAGCTCGTCATTTGCACGGAAGAGATGCAGTGGACGTTCAACGTCAAGGGCGTCTACCCTGACGCTACGCCTGGCGGCAGAACCAGTGGCCCCGTCAGCAGTTTGAGTCTGAGCTCGAGTGCATCTCGCGCGAGGTTGGGGATCGCGAACAGCGGCAGCGAGCCTGGCAGCAGCGGCGATCAGCGCGTAGACAGAGCTAGAGGACGCAGCACCCGAAGCAGGCAGTAGATCATTCATACGAGAGACTGTCTTGATTGAGTGACTCCTTACAATAACGTACGCAAGCCTTCAATTCTGCGGGTCGACCCGCTGGCAACAAATCCTCCTTCGGGGGAGAGCAGAGCGTGGCCAAACACGTTCGCGACGTTGCCCAAGCTGTCCACCAGCTTCATCACCGGGCCCAGCATGCCAAGCTTGGACTCGAGTCGCACCACGCGACCAGCAGCTTTGTCCCAGTCGCTGGTTCAATAGCCTCGCACCTCGTCCTCGCTGACAAGATGGGGGTAGAGGTGACGCAGTGTGTTCTTGGTGATGGTGAGACGGACAGTCATGTTTTCAAGCAGTGAGTCGTCTGCGGCCTGTTCCAACCGCTTGGACAGCAGCTGAACGTCGTCATGGTACGTCGAGAACAGCCTCCAGTTCTCGCGCACCGCCTCAGCTCCGTAAATGCTTCCGTCCGTCGAATTCACTGCCATCGTCTTCTTGAGGAAATCGAGCTGCACGTGCTGGGGCGTTTTCTGCGTCGACGTTGACGACGGCGAAGCCCGGTGCGTACATCAGTGGCATGTACCCGCGATGGAAGTGTCGGGAGTACTCGGTCGCGACAACCCACACGCTGTGAGTTGTTGTCCGGGTGCAACGGATGATCGTCTGTCGCTTGGCTTCGAGGTCCTCAATCTCTGCTTGCAATTGATGAATGCTGTCGTTTAAGTTCGCTGTGTGTTGTGCTCTCGCTTCCTGTACCTGGCCTGGTTGATGCGGCACCTTTCGCGTCGACTGGTGGAGTCCGTCCTTGGCCCCCGAAGCGATGTCGTCAACGCCCATGTTGACTGCAGCGGTCACTGGTGCGGCGGACCGTCGAGAAGGCAGGCACTTGTGATCGACAAAATTTGTTGTCGGTGACGCCGAGTGGGGCGACACGCTGTACGACGCCACCAATGACGGCAACACGGAGCGTAAACCTGTTGGGCGGGACGAGGAAGCTGCTAGTCCTGCTGGAAACTACGAAGATCAGGCTCTTTTAAAAAAAAAGAAAAAGGAATTAAGTAAATATATTAATTGATCTGAAAAATAATATGAAATTAAAAAAGATAAAAAATGTAATTAAAATTATAAAATATTTTTAATTTCTAAATCAAAATGTAATAAATTTGAATATTCACTATTATTAATTATTTTTTAAAATTATATTATATAGTTGATACATTTTTGATCGGAGCGGGGAATTCGGGAGTTGGCGACTCAACCACTCACTACCTCGGACAACTTTGAAAGAGACCAGCCCGAGCCTATAATTTGGTTCGGTCATCAAGGATTACGTGCTCCGGGCGGTCGTCAACAGCGATCGCGTGCAGCCCCAGCTCTCTTCCCGATAGGAGCACGCTCTCCGCTTTGCACTTGGGGAGAGAGAGGAGTAGGAGCAGACTGCTACGAAGATGTACTTCGATGTAGAGAGGAGCAGATTGTCTATTTACACTTGCGTGGGTGACTTGCATGCCGCGATCCTTAAAGTGGATAACGTGCGCTGCTCGGTTCGTGACATGCGTTGTTCATCGTCCAAGGACATGTACACCTAACAATTGTTTAGCTGATGCGCGATCCATTTCAGACGCAGCGGATGTGTCAGTGTTCGGTCATCTCAGATGTCGTGCCATGCGCCTGCGGAAAGGCACTGTCAACGGCGATGCCGTACAGCAAATCCATAAAGCGTGCAGGCGTGCCCCACAAAAACTGAAGCCCTCATTGAGCGCGAGCAGGTCGCATCCAAAATCTCATGAGCTTCAGGCGTTCGTGGAATGCTTCCGATAAATTGCTAGTAGTAGAGGCTGCGTCCGTATTGCATACTCGGATGCAGCTCTGTCTACCCGTTGATCGCCGCTGCTGCCAGACCCGCTACCGCTGCTCGCGAGATGCACTCGAGCTCCGACTCAAGCTACTTCTGCCGAATAACGAGCTGTCCAGACTGCATCATGCCGTACCCGGTCGGAACGAACGACACAACAAACACAGCGCCGTCCTCGCTGCCAAAAGGGGGCAACTCGCCTTCAACTGGATAAACGGTGAACGCACTCGACGAGCAGGCTGAGCATGGGAGGACTCTTAAGTGCGCAACCAATATCTCATCAGCTTCAGGAATTCGTGTTTTGTTTAGTTGCTAGTAGAGGTGCCGTTTTCGCCCTTCCTCGCGATAAATCTGCCCTCGAGGGTCACTAGAGCCTTGTCAAACACGCGAGCGACGTCCTCGAGACTGCCCAGCAGCTCTAACATCGGCGTCATTAGGTCGACCTTGGACTCCAGGCGAACGACTCGGCCAATTGAGGCGTCCCAGTCGAAGTGCACAGACCCGCGCAGAGTCAGTCGTTGGTTCAACAGCTTTGCACCCAGAGATGACAGCTGATCGTTTCCTTCGCCCTCCTCCGCAGTGACCAGGTGGGGGAACACTTGGCGCAGCGTACTCGCAGTAATGGTGACGCTGGTTACGGTTGAGGCCAGAAGCGAGTCGGCTGCCATTTGTTCCAGGCGCTTGAGCTGGACGTGGACGTCGTCGTTGAACCGTGAGCCCCGCTTCCAGTTCTCGAGCAACGCCTCAGCGCCGCACACGTTGCCGTCCGTCACGTCTGGAGCCATGGTCGCGTTCAGGAAGTCGAGCTGTGCGTGAGACTGCTGCTGAGGTCGTGGCGTGTATCTGCTGGTGTTGCTCAACGTCGACGAAGACGCAATTGGCATTCCCGGCACCTTCACAGGCGCCATGTATCCGTAGCGGAACACCCGAAAGTACTCGGTCGCCACGACCCAGACGCTCTCACTCGTGGGAGCACGTCGAAAAATGTTCTGGCGCTGCGTCTCGAGGTTTTGGATCTCGTCCTGGAGCGTCCGGATGCCCTCGTCCAGGTTATCGGCGTACTGCCGCTGTCTCTTCCTGTACCTCGCCTGGTTGATCCGGCAGCGCTCGCGTCGGGAGGAAGAAACCTTCATCTTGCGTCCTGTCGTGGGCGGGGTCAGGTCTCCGTATTCCATGGCATGGGCAACACTGGGAGTGCGGTTCGTCGCTAGGTCCGCAAGGGAGTCGAGATCTGGCAGACGTTTCTGCCCGATCGTGCTCCTCGGTGGCAACTGGTCCGTTGCAGCGGGCGAGTGCGAGTCTGCGTCGCCGAAAGACAACGTCGGTCTCGGTTTCGTGTAGCCCGCCACCTCTCGCGTTTCGTTCTTGTTGGTGCGTCCTAGACGACTGTGACCGGTGCGTTGGACGACGCCCCCGATAACGCGGTCACTGAGCGCATGGAAGTTGGGCGGGGAGAGAAAGCTGCTCGCCATCGTTCTGGTTGATTGGCTTGTGTCCTGTGGGGAAAATCGGAAATGCCTGAAGAATCGCTCCACTCACTCACCGATTCGGGCACAAACCAGTCTCGGGATTTGGTGTGTTGCCAGGTCATCAGCGATTACGTGCCGACGCGAACACCGTCAACCGCGATCGCGTGCTGAAAAGAGATCATGTGGACAGTCGAAAGTCGGGTTTAGGAACATAGCGGCGACGCTGTCAGCAGATATTCAGCAACATGAACTCACAGCCGGTACGTGCTGGCGCGGAGGTCAATTCAGATCAAGCCAAGCAACTCGCTAATAGAGTCTGCTGTTGTCTCTATCGACCGCCCACAACAACGTTTGATCCTTGGAGTCCTGGAACGCAACTACACTGAGTCAGCACGGGGTCTTGGCGCTGATGCGACTCGACGCTATAGTGTAGAGAGTCCTACGGAGTCGTGGTATCGTACTTCGGAGCAAGTGTCACGTCATGACGCGATACCAGCCACCGGACAGCACGTTATCTCTGTTGACGCCTTTCCGGAACCCTAGACCATCGACAGCAACGCAATCGACGATTGCCATGAGCAGGCCACTTTAAAACAGGTTTCCCCGGGGAGCTGCTAGCAACAGGCACTGCCTGCGCGTCTTAAAATTTACGATTTGCCTCATTCCAATTGACAGTGGCTTCCATTGCGACGCTATAGCGTCGCTATGAAAGCCTTGAAGTCTACTAGTACTTGTCATATCCGAAGAGGGCACACTTCGTTCAAACCATGGTTGGATTGGCGGCTCAGCTTCTTCCGGCGACTCAAAGAAACGCTCAGGTAGACACGACAGTTCCCACTGTACCTTGGTAACATCACCTTCCTCAAACACGGCTTCGCCATCTAGGAGAGGTGTCGCGACTGCAAGCTTGTCGAGACGTCGACGCCGGTTGCCACAGAGCAGGAGGTCGTGCAACTAGTTGGCCTATTTCATCGGTTCGGGTGCAAGGCTGGAAGGTGTTCACGACGGAGGCCTCGGCAGAAGCCCAGGCAAATTTAAAAGCAGCTGAAGAAGGTAGATTGGACATAGGTGACGGCAATCGAGATAGATCCATATTGTACTGAGTTACTCAATTCTAGCAATTCAGTAGCGAGAATTCCCACACTCTACCGCTATTAAGCTAATAATGGTGGAATGAAAGGCGGTTTTAAAAAGGTTACGTAAATAAGTATAGTAAAAAAATATATAAATGCATTGCAATGATTGGGTTATTGCCACATTCCTAGCTGCTATTCTCTCGGTGGCAAGCACAATTCGTTTTATTTTGCATGCAGAATAATTTCAAGGGAAGCCCGTTAGTGACTGGTGGTATGCATTCCTCGTCCAACCGATGATAGAGAAGTCTGACTCCACTGTCGCGGTATTTGGGAACACGGTTGCTAAAGTTTCGCAAAGTTCTTGCTAGCGTCAAGTATTATCCACGAACTAGAGTTCACCCTGTTTCAAGACCGGTTATTTCATCAGAACACAGCTTTATAGCTTAATGCAGGTCGTTCTCTGTCCGTACACGACTGCGATAGTAGTAATAGTTCAGCACCAAAGACAGAGGATTTTTTTCTTAGCTTTATTCTACAAGGAGAATAGGTTTAACCGTTTCTAATGCGCTGATAGGGTTTCTTAGACGCGACCCAACGCTTCAGGAGTGTTCGTAGACAGGTTTAACCGCTTTCTAAGGCCCAGGTGTTGGTTTCATCGACGCGGCTGCTGGGTCAGGGGAGAGCGGCGTTGCAGCTGAAGCGTCCGCACAACCTCTCACCATTGGTTGGAATCACGTGCGGTAGGGCTACATTTCTGTGCCATTGTTTCTTCACCTCCCGATTAGGTACGATACCAAAATTCTCTCTCTCCCTTCTCTCTCATTCGAGAATCTGCCGCCTTGAGCAAAGATGGTGACTCTGTTCTGTGCTGTCGTTGGTGCGACGGGAAGTGCGTTTCCTGTGGACATCGACGCGAGTCTGTCCGTGGGCCACTTGAAGAAGGAGATCAAGAAGGAGAAGGCGAACGACTTGAAGGATATCGATGCGGACAAGCTGCAGCTCGTCCTGGCGAAGAGGGGCGACGCGTGGCTGACGGACGGTGATCCTGCTGCGCTGGAGTTGGAAGAAGGAAAGACACATCAAGACATTCAAACGATGATCGATGGCGAGAAGATGAAGGCTACGTGGACAATTGAGGACGTGTTGATTGCTAACAACATGATCAAACGGGAAGGGCGCGCTCCAAAGTCGAGGCAAATCC